>JASDQU010014870.1:133881-144761 GCA_032191745.1 Picea mariana
TGTGTGACATGTTGACAAGGTGCTACAACTACTAAAGGAGCAACAACTATATGCCAAACCATCCAAATGTTTCTTTGGAGTAATGGAGGTAGATTATTTGGGTCATATTGTATCTCATGAATGTTGGGTATGTGTTATATTCTTTGCATGAGTAGTGTCATGTATTTAGGTAGTTTTTCAACACATGGTTTTTTGCTGATGGTTTTCTATTTTCGGTTAAGGAATTAGGGTTTTGGACTAATCCAGGTCATTGGGTTAGGTTTTTGGATGTCACTGGCTCCTATGTATATTGTATTGTAAACAATGTAGCACAATGTATGAATATAATATATGTTGGTTTTCCCGGTTTGGGTTTCCAGGGGAAAAATATCTGTGTAATGTTTGTATTTGCCATTGGATCTCTTTTTTTATTTTCTGAATATCTGTTTGCAGTAGATATTGTACAAGGTTAGAATTTACAATGAAGGTATCAAGGTAGACCCTAACAATATTAAGGCCATGATAGACTGGATGATTTCCAAAAAATTAAAGAATCTTAGAGAATTTTTGGGTTTGGCAGGCTACTACCACAAGTTTGTTAGGAACTGTGGAAGCATAGCAGCACCTTTAATGGCACTAACTAAGAAGGATGCATTGTCATGGAATCCAAAGGAAACTAAATATTTTGAACAACTTAAAGAGGTGATTTGTAAAGCTCCTGTCTTGAACACTTCAGACTTCACAAAAACCTTTATTGTGGAATGTGATGCCTTAGGAAATGGAATTGGTGTTGTCCTAATGCAAGAAGGAAGGCCCCTAGATTTTGAAAGGCAACCACTCAAGGGAAAGGACTTACACAAACCCATTTATGAGAAGGAAATGATGGCAATACTACATGCATTGAAGAAATGGCGTCCTTACCTAATAGGTAGGCACTTCAAGGTCAAAACAGATCATGATGGTCTTAAATACTTCTTCGAACAAAGACTATCTTCATAAGAACAACAAAAATGGGTAACCAATATATTGGGTTATGATTTTGAAATCGTCTATAAAAAGGGGAAGCAAAATGTTGTGGCAGATGCACTCTCAAGAAAGGATGAATATGTTGAGGCATTTCTTTATGCTATCTCGATCATCCAACCCAATTGGATAATAGAAGCAAGGGATGAATGGAAGAATGACGAAAAAGTGTGGAGTCTCATTCAAAGGTTGCAGCAGGATTCTAGTGCATCAGATACATTTACATCGAAAAATGATTCACTATGGTACAAATATCACTTATATTTATGTAGGAACTCCAAACTCAAACAAAAGGTACTATTGGAATTGCACACCTCTCTAGTAGGAGGGTACTCATGATTTTTGAAAACCTACCATAGAGTCAAGAACGATTTTTTTTGGGATGGCCTTAAGACTAATGTTCAAAGGTTTGTGGCAGAATGTGTGGTTTGCCAACAAAATAAGGTGGAAACAATTAAGACCCCAAGTCTTTTACAACCATTATCCATCCAAAGTTAGTGCTGGGAGGAGGTTTCCATGGATTTCATCACAAGGTTACCAAATTCTGAAGGAAAGAGTGTCATCATGGTGATTGTTGATAGACTGACCAAGTATGCACACTTTTGTGCACTCTCTCATCCCTTCAAATCTAGTACAGTTGCCACTGCATTCATGGAGATAGTTCAAAATCTACATGGCAACCCAAAAATTATTGTAAGTGATAGAGATCCCATCTTCACTGGACATTTTTGGACATAATTATTTTCTTGTTTGGGTACTCAATTGGCTCATAGCTCATCCTATCATCCTCAATCTGATGGACAAAACGAGATAGTGAACAAATTTCTGGAAGGCTACCTTCGTTGCTTTGTCTCTGATAAACAAACACAATGGTTCAAATGGTTACCCTTGGCAAAGTGGTGGTATAACACTTCCTTTCATACTGCAACAAAAATGACACCATTTATTGCACTTTATGGATACCACCCTCCTTCCATCACTTCTTCTCTAAAAGAAAAATCTAAGTTTCAAGCAGTGGAAGATCACATTGAGAATCAACAACAAGTTCTCCAAATCTTAAAGGACAACCTGACCATGGCACAGAATCACATGAAACAACAAGCAGATCGACATCATAGTGAAAGAATTTTTGAAGTAGGGGATTGGGTGTTTTTAAGACTACAACCATACAAACAGATGTCCCTCAAGAAAGCTAAGAAGGATAATAAATTATCACCAAAGTACTATGGCCCTTATAAGGTGTTGCAAAAGATTGGTACTATGGCACACAAATTGGAGCTTCCTGCATTTTCATGAGTACACCTATTTTTCCAGCTAAGGAATAGATCCATTTTAGAGTATCTCATTAAATGGAGGAAACTATTGGCTAAAGATTCCACTTGGGAAGATGAGTCTTTTATACAGAAGCATCCAGAGTTACTCAAGCGTTGCAGATAACACTTGTTTCAGGGGGAGGGGCATGTTAAGCCCTAATATTGGCTCATTACCCCTTAATTAGGGGCATATTATATTAGTAATGTTATTTTATTTATGTTGGCTTTAGGCCATTAGTTGTAATTATACCTCCTAGTCTCCTATATATACCAAGGAGACATTTTCATTTTGAATCATCTTGTACTTGAACATTTAAGTCGGATAAAAGGAGGTTTCCCCCTCGAAGAGGCTTATTATCTAAAATTATCTCTTTTTCAATGCGTTCAGTACTTTTTTTGAGGTTCTTTTATGCTATATTGATATTTGGTTCTTGACAGTCAGTGCGTCGGTTGAGAAAAACAATAGGGCATACATGGTATTATATGAAATTTATAAAGGAGTATGCATAGATTACTGCACCAATGGAAAAACTGTTAAATAAGGATATCATGTTTCAATGGAATGGGTATTTGCAATAAGATTTGGACACCTTAAAATAAAACATGGTCACAACACCTATCCTAGTATTCCCATACTGGGAAAATACATTCTTGTGCATGTAGATGCATCAGCCATAACACTTTGAGAAATTCTGGAGCAGCTAGGAGTAGGGAACTTAGACCATCCTATAGCCTTTGCAAGAAGGAAATTGTCAAAATCATAGAAAAATTATAACACCACAAAAAAAGAAGGCCTAGCCAAGGTATATGCACTTTGAAAGTTTAGACACTATTTACTAGGTAAACACTTTAAGATGTTCACAGATCATTCTTCCCTCAACTATTTAGTCAACAAGCCAGTGTTGGGGGGTAAGATATGTATATGGCTATTTTTATTCCAAGAGTTTTATTTCGAAGTGATAGTCAAACCAGGGAAGTTGAATGCAGGACCTAATCACCTTTCAAGGGTAACTAATGGAGAAGAACCTACCAACTCCGAAGACAACTTCCCTGATGCGCAAATATTTTTAGTACAAGTATTTGATAAATATTTTGTTGATATTATTGAATACTTAAGTACAGAGATTGCACCACAAGAGTTTAGCACTAGACAAAAGAAAAATCTGGTTTTTATAGCTGCATACTATTAACTTATTGTAGGAAATTATAGAATATGGTTGTAGACAACATTTTGAGAAGGTGTGTATGAACATGAAAGGCCTAGAATTTTGGCAGAAGCTCATGAAGGTAATCTAGAGGAAACTATGAACGAAAATATATTGTGCAGAAGGTATTTCTCAACGGATTATGGTGGCCAACGATACATAGATATGCCAAGGAATATTTCTATAAATGTGATGTCAGTCGGAGGGTTGGAAAACCTAAAAGAATATATGAGATGCCTCTGAGACCACAAGTGACTTTGCAAGTATTTGAAAAATGGGAAATAGACTTTTTTGGACCAATTAATCCACCAACAAGAAGGTAAGGAGCCAGATATATCATTACTTTAAATGAATACTTAACAATATGGGAAGAAGAAACACCAGTAAAAGAGTGTAGTGTAGAGACAACAACACACTTCTTGTTTGAGCAAGTGATCACCATATTTGGATGTCCAAGGATTTTGATGAGTGACCAAGGAAATCAATTTATCAACAATACCATCAGGACTATGACTGAGGAGTTTGAAGTCTATCACCAGAAGAGTACACCATACCATCCTCAGGAAAATGGAACAGTATAAGCTTTCAATAAGATATTGGAAAATGCTCTAACAAAGATCTGCAATGTCAACATGGATACAGGAACACATGGGCATACAGGAAAATACTAATACACCAGAATTAGTATGGGCATACAGGAACACATGTAATAAGCTAACATGACAAACACCATTCAGGTTGGTGTATGGGAAAGAAGCAATGATGCCATTAGAATTTTTGGTACCTAGTCTGTGCGTAGCAACAATTACCAACATGATAGAAATAGGTGAAGTATAGGAAAGGTTAAATAAACTAATAGATATGGAATAGGACATGATTCTGGTAGGATTTCAACAAGAAGTACAAAAAGAAAGAGACAAATCTTGGCATGACATAAATATTAAGAAGATCTTTAAGGAAGGAGACCTAGTCTTTCTCTATGTCAATAAATTTTTTCAACATATTGGTAAATTTAGAATGCATTGGCTATGGCCATATGAGGTAAATACTATCATATATGGGGGATCTATGTAGCTAAATGATTTGGGAGGAACATAACTAAAAGGTTTGATCAACGGTAGTCGACCGAAACTGTACAAGGATAGTTGACCTCATAACCCCTAAAAGTCACAATGCAGTAAGAAAGGCATGTAAATAGTGTACTATAGCAGATGTTAGGATAGAAAAAGGAGAAAAATAAATAAAAAGAAGAAAAAGAGGGAAAAATAAATGCAAAAAAAGAAAAGAAATAAAATACAAAAATATAGGGAAACATTGTGTGAATAAATAGTGGACTCAGCGTTGCAAAAAGGAAAAATGATCGTGCACAACATATGGTTGGCAGAAAGAAAAACAACGTGCACTAAGGATAAGTCATGATGAACTAAGGAGAAGTAAATCACAATAGAAAAGGGGCCAACGGTCAGAAAAGAGAAAAAAGGTAGTTAGGGAAAGAAGGCGTGAATTGGGGCATTTATGGAATTGAATGAAGAGTACTTGACAAGATTCAACGCATTAATAATATATAAAGAAAATTCTTCGAGACAATTCAGGGAAATAATGACACCCTCTATATAAAGGAGAAATGTGGGACAAATAATACTTATTGTGAAATTGAAAACCTGTGAAGCTAAAGACAAGAGGTGAACAGGCGAGTACAAATATTTGAACAAGCCAAAGCTCAAACCTAGAAAGAAATAAGTTTCCATGATGGAACCTCCAAAGGTTGGTGCACCAAGACAAAAAACATGCAAAACCCAAAGAAGTCTTAGGTCACCACAAGAAACCATAGAGGAGGCACAAGAAATAACACAAAGAGAGGGAATTGTCAATGCTGATGCAATTCCCTCGCCATAGGTTGAAATGAATGCTACACTGGTAGAAGAAGAAGAAAAAGCCCCAATGATGATCAGGATGGAGATTGAGTCACATGAAAATGTGCAAAGGCACGCATGAGTCACCACAAACAACCCACAACAATATGCAAGTGCAAAGCAACCCAAAGAAAAAATGGGGGTGAAAGTGAGTGGAAAAAGTCTGATGTGATGAGACCACAACCTATGGTAGGGTCCACACAACAAGAGGAAGGAAAAGTCGAAGATATTACAGGATAGCCAAAGTTGGGTGGGGAAGAGAGAGAGCCAAAGGCTGGGAACTCTACCATGTAAGTAATAAGAAAGGGAAAAAAACCCATCATGCAATCCTTGCACAAGCATCTTGATGCATCAATTATTCTACTATGCATTCCAGAGGGGGTCTAGGCCACACCAACCCTACTGGGGTGTGTGGAAAGGCTAAGATAATCAGACGATGATGTTTTCGACACTAGAAAATTCCCAAAATTAGTGCAACAAGTATACATGGATAGTATAGGCACATGCCCATTTGGATACCCCGTGATGCAACCAAAACAATGGGAAACGGGCCTGGAAAAAATAGGGATCCTGAACATTGTAGAGATTCCCCACTTCGGCAGGAGGAAATAAGTGAATAACGACATCAAGTAGTTGATGGAAGTCCTCCATGGAGGCTTCTTATGGATGGAAGAACCTATCTCCATTGACGTAGAACTGATTATGTTCATCACAAGTCTTCCATCAATGGGCGAGAGTCTCGTGCAGTTACTAGATGACAACACAAAGGAGAAGTCTCTCATTGAAGAAATGTAGAAGACATATGGGACAGAGAGAGGCTCACGTGGGATTATCATCAAAAGAATCAACGACATAACCACCAGGATGGCTACAAAACTAATGGCATGTAAATTGCTAGGAAATTTCCACAAGGAGGAGATCCTTGCAGGGCTTGTCACAGTTGTAGATCAATGCAAAAATGAAACCATGCTTAATTGGGCCCCATATATATTGAAATTTTTCCTTGACAACTGCAAGGATGCACGGGACTTGGGAATAGAGTCCCACTATTCATGGATGTTTATTCTGATAGTACTAATCGGGTGGAAAGAGCCTCCCTACTCTTATTTTTGTGATAGAGTAGGACACTTCCATGCAACGTGATACATATCCATGGGAAGCACGTCGAACCCCAAGAGAAGAAGTGGAAACACAGGTACCTTTGCACAGTACCTTAGTGACATTCATGAAAAAATAGCTAACACCTGGAGGATCACTCTGGAAGTGGTCACACAATATCAAGGAATAGATACCTTTAGGGCCACACACCACAATATGTGGATCCAAGTGCATAGGGACCCAGCAAAAGAATGCCTGCAACTTCTCTTTTACATCAAGGCAGAGGAATTCAAAATCAAAATGCGATATTGGCAGGACAACTAGAAGATCCTAGACATTACCAAGGAAATTCCAAAGGGAAAGGAAGTAGAGGAAGGGTCATCCAAGACACCTCCAGGATACAATGTTGCACCCAAAAATCCAACAAAACAAAGGAATCCCATTCATAAGCCAGTGCAACACAAGAAGGGAAATGCGCCAAAGAAGGATGCACAGTTAGGGAAGAAGGATACTTCCCCAACATAGGAATAACAAGGAAGGGGGGACACAATGACATAAGAAACCCCTTCGGAAACAACCCCAATCGAAATAGGGCCACCCAAGTAGCCAATTATACACACAAGGGGGTTGTGCAAGAATTCCAAGTCCCATAAGAAGAGTATACAATCACCGAGGAAGAGGTCGATCTAGTCGTAGAAAGAGTACATGATCATGCAACTGAGGAGTTTAAAGATGTCAAGCACCAAAGAGGAAGGCTACAGAACAATTTGGTAAATATCAGGAAGGTCCTCGAAGAAATACAAGCAACACAAAGGCATGAAAGGGGAACAAGACCCATCCTCTCAGTGACAAAAGCAAAGAAAAACATTGCACCAAGTGAACAAGACACCATCCAGACTATAGCGCAGGAGAGTCCAAGCTTCCAAGTAACATCATATATGCTAAAAATGGACAATGACATAGCCCATACTGATCCAGGTGGATATTGATGGCCTCCCACCTTTTCCATCTATCTCAAAACAAATTTCTAGCAATTTACTATTTTTAGTAGTTTTTAACTTCTGGGGTCATTTTGAGGGCCCAAATGAAGGTTTTTCTAGAATGAGATTCACAATAATAGTCAAAGGATCTGATTCATCCCCCAAAATTAATCTCCTCGAATATAACTTTCCAACGAGATATTGTGCGCCCCAAACAAAGATCGTATGCCAAAGTTACACCCCTAGGAAGTTGATACACCAAACTACCCAAAACAGGGTCCACAAAATTGTTGGATTTTCATCTTCCGGGGTTAGGGTTTCGGATTTTATTTATGATAAAAATGCCATTGGAGCCTCATTGTAAAATCATATTCTTACGAATGCGAGCAGCAGATACATCTCTTCTCAGAGATAATATGCCACCATTCTAGTGAGTCTTTCACTCTGTATTTGTACAGTCTTTGTACATTTTCACTCATTATTAGAAAATTATGTATTACTGTATCTCTGTGTTTATGCTTGCATCTCTGATACATTTCTGTTATATTATTGGATATCTGAGATATATATGTACATTTATTTATTATATATATTCTCTCATTTCATGTCTAAAATAATTCAGATCATAAACACCACTTAAGGATCTCGCATAGGTGCAGTTGGTACTGGAGAGGATACCAACAAAGGCATTGTAAAAAATACAAGTTAGTGTCATGTAGGAAGTGAAATCATGTGCAACGACAGATGCAACAGAATTGCAGGAAAATAGGAATGGAAAGGATTTCATGGAACTCGTAGTCAAGAAGGTAAATCTTGAGACAAAAGAGGAGAAACCACATGCATATAATTTAGAACAGAAGGTGAAGGAATTCTTTACAAGGATTCTAGATAGCGTGCAGAAAACCACAAGCAATGCAGAAGAACAAATCCAAATTATCACGTAGACACTCGATAAATACAAGAAGAATATCGAGGATATTAAAGAATAATTAACCCCAACCACTCCTCTGGAAGTTCTAGCTAAAAGGGAACAACATGAAACCCTACAGGTGGAAGTGATACAGAAAGAAGCTGAAAAGGTCACACAGTTGTTTGACAAGACCGCACAGTTATGGACAACGCTGGAAGAAGATGATAAGGTCCAAAAACTATATCAGAAAGAGGAGGTTATCATCACTGCAATCCAAGAGTTGAAGCAAAGGAAAAATTCAATGAGCATCATAAAACGAGTGAATGGCGTGCAGGAGATGAAGGCCATGTAGGAAGAACTGAAGATTGTGCAGAATAATAAGCAGGCAAGGTTAGCCCAGTTAGAACTTCTCCAAGAGAAAGAAACACAAATTATTGTGAAACTAGAGAAGGAAAATACGAGGATGACTTGGGATCATGTGGAGAGCATAGAATCTCTCAAAGAGAACATCACAACGTAGAGGGTAGAAGAGCTCACAAAGAAAGTTGCACAAGGCAAAGAAAAAGGGGAAGATCTACAAAGGAAATTTCACAGCTTAGCATAGGCTATTAAGGGAGCGCACACTACTTGAATGTATTGAGATGAGCCACATGTCAAGGTTGGGGGACTATTGGGCGTGGGCATATTTTGGGAAGGAAGGCTATTTTGAGGAAAGATCTAATTTTGGGAGCATGTGCAACAACTGGAAAGAAAGAAACATGCAAAGAAAGGAGGAAAATAAGCATGCAAGAGGAGAATCATGAAAGGCAAGAAGGATGAAAAACCTAACCATGATAGGTTTAGGGTTTTTGACAAAGGTGGTAACGACTATAATCTTGTAAAATAGTTTAAATAAGAACCTAGGAGGTCTAGGTAGGGTTATGGGATTTGGTTTGTTCAGTTAAGTAAATACAAAGTGATTGATGATGTTGAAATAATGTAACTGCGAAAAGAATTCTTATTATTATTTTATTATTGGATTAAATCCCCATTATGGATTAATCATGTCATTATTGTTATTATTGTTATTGGATTAATCCCCTTTTGCGGATTGGTCATTGGACAATTACAAAGTGCAGAATAAGAAGTCGTCCCCAGCAGTTATAATGGAAGACCCAAAATTAATTAAAAGTGGGTTTACCCACCCAGAGTGAGAGGTCGGCCCTGCCAAATTGTGACCTTTCACACATGCCAGTTTGATATAAATAAGAGGCTAGCGCCTCACTTCAAACACACAACTCACTTGCTCATTATCTTATGAGGCAAGCTGCAATTAGAAGTTGGAGAGAGGAGAAGAAAAGTGGCACATCTCTTGGGGAGGACTTTCTGTATTGGTTTGAGTTATCTCTTGAACATTGTATAAGCCATTTATGATAAGGAAGATTTTGTTGGGTTTTCTTCCCCTAGAGGGTTTCCCAGGATAAATGTTGTGTCTCTTGTGAATGTGTATTTCTCAGTGATCTTGTTCTTATTATGCTCTTATCTATTGAAATGCAAAGAACTATAATAATGGCATAAAAATTAACATGGTATCAGAGCCAACCTGAAGGAAGCACAATTTGCAAGAGGAAAAACGTCACTATTACCGTACCCAAAAATTAGGGTTTTGCAAAAGTGAGTATTTTCATCTCCCTAACCTCCTAGAAAGATGTGCCCTCCCCCAAGGATCATTTTGGCACTTAGAGTGCACATTTTCAGTGGCTAGATCTCTCAAAAAGTGAAACCCTAGTTTCACAAAGTACCAGAAAACCAAAAAACTAGAGTACCAGAAGTACCAGAGTACCAGAAGTACCAAAAAACCAGAAGCACCAGTCCATAAATCCGCAGATCAGATTTGAAGGGGTAAAAGTTGGATTTTCAAAAATCTGACTACACCAGCTAACTCGCCTCAGCTCAACGCATCTATCCCCTGGATCAGAATTTCAAAATTTGAAGTTTGAAAAATTAGGGTTTCCTCATAAAGCCCTAAGTTGCAGTTGCAGTTGCAGTCTCAGAACTAGTTGTAGTTGCAGTACCAGTTGCAGTTGCAGCTATAGAACCAGTTGCAATCACCCTTGGAGTTTTTGGAGAAGGGATCTTCTGCCATAGATCTAGAAGGATCTGAAGATCCAACACATTCAGAGGAATGATGCAACCCAGGTGTGATTATTCTAATATGCATCTACTTGTTATTAAATTATCTTGATTAGTGTTGTATGTTGAAGCTATGATCAAAATATTAGAAGAATTAAAAGTTGATCATAGAGCTTATCCTCTAACCTAACCTTCTGTCAAGATAGTGTATTGTCTTAGTACAGAAGACAGGTTGAAGAAAGCACTCGTCACTTGAGTGAAAGAGACCTGGAAGAAAAGCAAGCACTCACTCTTGAGGACAAGGCTCCAGGTTTGATTAATCAAGATTCAAAGGTACACATGACAAT
>JASDQU010014870.1:171435-189470 GCA_032191745.1 Picea mariana
GAATTCGGATAAGCAGTTGATACAATGAGGATGCCAATAAATTTTATAACTCATTTCTCATGAATAAAACTCTTGGACAAATGAATAAAACTCTTTCTTAAGGCATAATAATAGAAGCAAAAATGAGCCTTCCACTCGAATTCAGTTATTTATTAGATAAACGTGAGCTCGCTCTGCTCTATAACACAATCAAAATGTGAGCTCGCTCTACGTGTTACAGAGTTTTACAATTAGTGTCCATACCTCTGCACTTCGAAACCTCTTCCCCAACGTAATACCACTTGAACAGATGAATAAAACTCTTTCTTAATGCATAATAATAGAAGCAAAAATGAGCCTTCCACTCGAATTCAGTTATTTATTAGATAAACGTGAGCTCGCTCTACAACACAATCAAAATGTGAGCTCGCTCTGCTCTACAACACAATCAAAATGTGAGCTCGCTCTACAACACAATCAAAATGTGAGCTCGCTCTACGTGTTACAGAGTGTTACAATTAGTGTGGCACCCTATCGTGTTACAGAGTGTTACAATTAGTGTCCATACCTCTGCACTTCGAAACCTCTTCCCCAACGTATTGGTGGAGGCGCTCAGGCTCCTCATCTTCCTTCTCGTTCGATGCAGCTACTACTTCCATCAGAACACTACTTCGATGCAGAAACGGCTGAATGGCTTTCCATAGCTTAGCGCAGTCATGGCGTGCAAGGATTTCATCTACTGAAAGCTCCGCTGCTTTTTTAGCTGCCGCTTTTATATCATCACTATTCAATGTACTGGGGAAATTTTGCACGGCAGATTTCGATGCAGCTCCTACTTCCATCGAAACACCACGGATTTCCGCCAGTGAAAGCGCTGCTCCTTCTTTAGCTGCCGCATTTATATCTTGGTAATGTCCCACGGATTTCGATGCAGCTCCTACTTCCATCGGAACACCAGGGATTTCCGCTAATGAAAGAGCCGCTGCTTCTTTAGCTGCTGCTTTTATATCTTCAGTATTCAATGTACGCGGTCGTGGATATTTGTCGACCAGGTTGGGGAAATTTTGCACTGCAGAATTTCCCCTCAAGGCTAGGCAACCCACATCGAAGGCTCGGGCTGCCATATCTGCTCGATCAAAAGTCCCCAACCATATCCATTTATCCCCATGTCGAATATTCGACACCCATTTACCGGACGACACAAGACGCGCACCTTTGTATTTTGGTGGCTCTGCCATTGGTGGAGGCGCTCAGGCTATGCATAAGATACAGTCTGTGATCTATTTATGCATAAGATAGGGTCTGTGACCTAATGGAGATGTCAAGCTACTGAAATCTCTTAATTACGAGATAGTGGAGTCGATTTCAAAGTTACTCGAATCAATTAATTATATTATAATGGAGTTTGACTTAATCAACTTCTTGATTCATGGAGTTAAAGATGAAGCATAGGACCATCCAAATATCTTAATTGATGGTATTGRAGTTTATTAAATGTATATGATGTTTTTAATAATTTGGATGTTTAGTAGATTTATTGGACAAATTGTTGGGCTAAGTGGTTTTTAGTAAAAAAAAAATTATTTTTTATATCAATTTTAAAATTAATTTTTATAYATTAATTTAATATTGATTTAATTATGATTTTAAAAATAAATTATTATTATTATAATACTAATTTAAAATTTAAATTAATCATAATTTATAAATAAAAATAATTATAATTTATAAATAAACATTCATGAAATCCATTAAAACGGGAATTTGATATATCAAATTTACTGAAATCCCTTAAATTCAGGGTGAGGTTAAATGCATGGTAAGGTTGTACATAAATAAAAGTTGGATGATGAGGTTGTACATAAATAAAAGTTATGGAATCCATTAATTACATGGTAGGTAATTAATGGACATGAGATAATATTTAACTATTGAGATATTATCGTTTATCTAAATGATATATGTAACAAACATTTATTTAAATAATTTGTATATTTTAATTAATTAATTAATTTTTAAAGGTTTAATTTTTTATTTTTAGTTTTTTAAGAAAATAAATTTAATATTTTTAATAATAATTTTTAATTAATAATTATTGTAACAACCCTAAGTATTAATCAATTGTCATGGTTTAATTAATTGTTTAATGTATATTAGTTTAATTAATTAATTAATTAATTATCTTGGTTAAATATTTGTTGAATGTGAATTGATTTAATTAACTAATTAATGGATTTAATGATTAAATATATGTTTAATAAAATCTAGTTTAATAAATTATTAATTATTATTTTGTATCGAATGATGGAACCATTAAAGAGAACGGTGCAAGGTGGTTGGCATTGAATGGAGGGATAAGGTGGGTGAGTCTTAATGAAAGGGAGAAGGCGGTGAATGAGAGAGGGGGAAAGGAGGATAAGAGGAGGAAAAAAATATTCGAGAGAGGACTTTTGGAAGAGAGCATCATTTTCACAAGGGAGGACTGTATCGTTGATTTGGGGGCTGGAGTAGCTTGCTGAAGGAGGGTACTACTGGTTTTTGCTTGAGGAACTTGTTGGAGTTTGATGGATTGAGATAGGGGGCATCTGTTTCTAGGAGTTTTGGGCTTGGGGGTGAGGAATCCTTACTGAATCCTGGAGCTAGGGAGCCGGAGAGGCTCTGTTCCTAACTGGCTGGGAGGAAAAGATTCAGTTTTAAGGTAGTTTCAAGCAGTTTGCAACAATAGGAAAGCAAAAGACAAACTCTTTCTTCAAGAGGTATTTTTTTTTCAGTATTAATTTTGTTCAGAATGAAAGTTAGGATATGGATTTATGTATGGAAAATGTGAAATATGTTGTGTAATCTGTTTTGTGATTATTTTGGATTGTACAAAATGAGAATTTAATATTTAGCTGGTTAATTTGCTAGAGCTTCAACATAAATTAGTTAGATTGTTGTAATGTAAACAATAAATGGAAATTTGATGTCGTGTTCAAGAAAGAAAAAGTAATTTAGATTATAAATTTACCATTTAACTTTGAGACCCATGAAAAGGGCCTTACACAGGGTATTAGAGCCCAATTTCAAAACTGAAACCTGGGCTTCACCACCAACCTCTTCATCCGCGATCCAATTTGGTTTGTTACAGAGTGATTGAAAGTATAATTCGAGTGCCTTGAAATTTTTTCAAAGTGTTGATCTATTTATGCATTACAATTTTAAACAACAAAAAGTGGTGATTTCACCCAAATCTGTTGGGTCAGATTCCCTTGAAAAAGTTCAAAATTCGAATGTTTAGACCACCAAATATAAAAAAAAAAATATTACCAGAGTGTAGGATTATGCACAAATTGATATTTAAAAGTTCAGTAAAGGAAATAATTAAAAAAAAAAATGGAATTACAACAAAAGAAAAGTAAATCACTAAATATAAGGAAAGAAGAGAAATTTAATTGGTAAAGTTTAGATTGAATGGTAAATATGTTTTACAAATCATATCAGCCAAATAGAGGGGAATGTACAGAATAAAATGGATGGTGCCTGGAATGAGGAGCAGTATTTCTCTGAAGTGTTGTCGTTGGAACAACAAACTGATTTGTTGTTGTAGTATTCCTTTCAGATAACTTGTGATCCCAACGCTCCTTCAATCACCTTCACTACTTCCCCACTCCTCGGACATCCCAAGGCCTCAAGTTTCGACAAGGTCCCCAAAAACCCAGAATAACATTTTCCTATCAAAACTATAAGAGAAATTCCAGAAAAAAGAGGTCCCTCAAAACTAAGCATATTGATCTGTTAGCAAAATTACAACGGATATTCCCTCGAAACCTTGCCGCAGCCGATAAATTCCCCAGCAATTAAATTCAATGAGCCAATAAGACAATGCATAACTAATATAAATCTGGCAGAGGCTATAAGGATCCTAAAATTTTAAAAAAATTGGCAAAATCAATAGAACATAAAAGATAATTTTGAAGGACATTTGCAACTAAAATTTAAATTCGATGGAAACCCTCGTGGCTATGCCTGATTCAATTCCAATACAACATTTTTTTGAAATATGGGTGAATATTTTAAATATAACCATCAAGTACTGCATCAAAATGAAAACTAATGAAATCTTCTAAATGTTACCAAAGTCCCTCACTTGTATGTCAAATTTCACTACAAACCTTTCAAGTACGACCTAAAGGCTCAAACACTCAGTCATTCAAAACGCACCAAAGGCCAGCGGCCAAGACCACGCGCCAAGCCATGAAAGAGAATCCATTACTCAAGACCGAGCACACACAACCACGAAGGAGAAGCCAAGAGGAATCCCACAACCCTTCATCTTTGCGCATCGCACAAGGAAACCCGTACCGAGCAACAACCCATAGGCTCAGGCAGAGAGAAAACAACCCACAGGCTCGTTGCTTGTTTGTTCCTCCAAGCACTCGATATCAAGAGACAGGGCATTGACAACACTCACACCAATTTCCACAGAGGATCCCATGAGCCAAAACAGTGCACTACACATTTAAAAAAAAAAAGAGTTTCGAGCCAATCATCAAAGCCTAACACCAAGTCAAAACCCAAGACCAAGCTCCGACTAAGGAGGAACCCATGAAGAGGCATTATATGCAAAACGCGTGATAGCCGATGAGTATTAACAACCTGTGAACAAGCACCAAAGCCAATGGAGGTGCACACAAGGGGCAATTCTAAGTGCTCAGTGTGTCAAATCATTTAACACACCAATCAACACTAGAGACCAAGCACCAAAGCCAAGGCCATGAAACCATGCCCGGCATAACAAAAAAAAAATACAGGGCCTATTACCCTCAAAACCCAATTATAAGAAAAAACCCACAGCCCAACACACCAAGCCATGCACTATGCGCACCAACTCAGGGCGAGAACCACAAAGGAGGTGCAGAGGGAATGACCATGGTGGCCGACCGTGTAGCCAGGGGCCTCGCAAAAAAAAACGAAGAGGAGGAAAATGAGAGTTAGGGTTTAGATAAATAAAGATAGAGAAAGCGAAGGAGGAGCACGTGGGCTTCATGCCTGCCCACACCTTATTTGTCTTTATTATTTTATTATTTATTTTTATTTTTTTATTATTGTAAATTGTTTATATATATATATATATATATATATTAATTCATCACCTTTTATTTATTTATTTTTATTAAATTTAAATTTTAAATTCTTATTTAGTTAAAATTCTAATTATTTAATAAAATTCAAAAAAATATATTATTTAGTTAAAAAAAACTAATTAGTTTAAACGTGGTTTAAGCTTAAATTAAGTTTAAGATTTAAGTTAATAATAAAATTTAGTTTAAGATTTAATTATATATTTAAATTTTTCTTTAAAAATAAGATTAAAGTAATTTATTATTGACTAATAAAATAAAATGATTAATTAACTAAGTAAGCATTTAGTGTTAATGATAAATTATGTTAAAACATCACATTAATCAGTATTAAACGGAAAGTTTAAGGACTTAAACCATGACACGGGGAGAGGAGGGCTTCATGCGCACTAGGAAGGTAAGTTAGAGGAATATGCGAGTGTGGTACAGTGCTAGCGTAACTACCAGGCGAGAGGGTCAATAGTTTTCTTAGGCGAAGACATCAAGATTAGATGCTTTAACCCTAACCTAGCCACTTCCCCTAAAGAGAGTAATGTTTGTTTACAAACAAGTAAAAAAAACTTATGTCTAACCCTTTGTTTTCAAGTTTAAGTTGCGCAAATGCGAATTGCCTTAGACTCTCCCTGACAGAGTCTTGGTTGATGCAGATTCAATTAAAGGATGGTTAGGAATCGAGGAAATCGAGGCAAAGGGGCATCGATGCAGAGACCGCCAACACCGCCACCACCATTGCCTGAATTAGCTCTCATTCTGCGCTCTTTGGAGGCCATAAATGAGACTTTAAAAGGGCATCAACTAGCAGGGATCAAAGTGGAGCCCCCACCATCTGGAATGGGTAATCCAGAAGCGTCAAAGGATTCAGGGGGAGGGCCTCCACCTGAGGACATCACTAGATAACTGCAGAAGATCAAACTTCCATAGTTTGTCAGGGGTCGTGTCAGTGAATGTGCAGAGGCATGGTTGGAAGGCATGACAAGGTGTTTCGCCTTAAGAGACTATGTGTCCACATCAGAGGCGAAGATAACAATCTTTTAGTTAAGGGACAATGCATTGAACTGGTGGGGAAACCTAGAGAGGAAGTTGCACTTTACCCCAGACACCGTCTCTTGGGAACTTTTTGAGGAAAGGTTCTGAAGGAAATATCTACCAGCTTACTATGAGGAAAAGCAGGTGGGAGCATTACATGCTCTAGTGCGGGGGAACAGGACTGCGGAAGAGTACGAGATCAAGTTTATGGAATTGGTAAAATATGTTTCGTACATGGATAATGATCAACGACAGGCAGAACACTTTTTCTATGGGTTAAACCCTATGATAAGGGCCATGGTATGGATGTGGAAACCATCTTCGATCACTGAAGAAGTAGAAAATGCACGTTATGCTGAGGAACACATGAACTTAAATGGAGGTATGAGGTCGACCTTTCCACATCATCCTAGATTCGCGGGGAAGGCCCCTAGGACATTCTCCAGGGGAGGGAACTCCAGGCAACCTCCATACGGTAATAGAGTCGCACCAAGGACAGTCACCACAGGTATTTCAATGGTAGTGAGTGCAGCATCCCGTTCATCACCAACGATGCAGGAAGGTCCACAACCATCTCAGGGAGAAGCTAGTAGGGGCAGGGGTTCTAGGGGAAGGAACTCATTTCATAGACCGTCACAGAGTAGTGTGTAGGTTCCATCTCGTGTTACATGTTGGGGGTGTGGAGGACCCCATTACCAGCGTGACTGCCCATAGTTGCAACAAGGATTTGTGCATAGATAAGGAAAGGCCCTGATGGGAAGAGCAAGTAGCAGCCACCATATTTATGTAGCAGTTAACAATCGCCAGGAAAAACATCAATCCATGATGGTGGAATCGTCAGATACGCTAAATCATATCAATGTTAAAATTTTATTTGATTCTAATGCTACAGATAGTTTCATTTCACCATCTGCATTAGAAAGGAGTGAGTTGGCAGCCTATGAGCACGACGACTTTAAACAAGTTGAGATGGCTTCGGGGGAAAAAAAAGCGGTAGGACCTAGTGTTGATAATTGTCTAGTAGACCTGGGGGTGTGTACTACCAGGTTGAAGGTATACGTCACTGCTCTCGGGGCGTATGACCTAATCATTGGAATGGATTGGTTAGAATCCCATCAAGCTATGGTAGATTGTTTCACAAAAAGGGTGCTTTGTGTTGACGACGAAGGAAGGCCAATAGATAATCATGGTGTATGGAGAGCCAATAGATAATCATGGTGTATGGAGAAAGGTGTCTCTACGCTTTGTCTCAACTATGAAGGTTAAGTGGTGCATGAGGCAAGGGTGTCGACTTTATGTAGTGGAAGCAGTGAATTAAAGGAAAGGACCCTCCTTGGATCAGTACCCAGTATAGGATGGCATTGCCAGAGCTTTGTGAGTTGCAGATCAAGTTAAAAGAGCTACTTGACTTAGGGCTAATAAGGCCTAGTGTCTCTCCTTGGGGTGCACCAGTAATCTTTGTGAAGAAGAAGGATGGTTCCTTACGACTATGTATCGATTACAAGAACTTAAAAAAAAATTGTTCTTATACATCAATTTGAAAATTAATTATTGTATATCAATTTAATATTGGTTTGATTATGATTTTAAAAATAAATTATTATTATTATATCATTTTGAAATTTAAATTAATCATGATTTATAAATAAAAATAATTATAATTTATAAATAAAAATGAATGAAATCCATTAAAACATAAATTTGATATATCAAATTTACTGAAATCCCTTAAATGCATAGTGAGGTTAAATGCATCGTAAGATTATACATAAATAAAAGTTATGGAATCCATTAATTACATGTATGGTGAGGTTGTACATAAATAAAAGTTATGGAATCCATTAATTACATGGTGTAGGTAATGGAATTTGACTTAATCAATTTCTAGATTCATTTACATGAGATAATATTTAACTATTGAGATATATGTAACAAACATTTATTTAAAGAATTTGTATATTCTAAAGAATTATTTTTTAAAGGTTTTATTTATTTTTTTTAGTTTTTTAAGAAAATAAATTTAATTTTTTTAATAATAATTTTTAATTAATAATTATATAAACAAATAAATTGTATTTTTTTAAAACAAATTAAATTTGTTTACAAATAATTTCATAAAAATACTAAATATTTACAATTAGTTTTATAAAAATATGTATTTAATGATAATAAAAGTTATAATATTAATTATAATACTTTTTAATTTTAATTATTTTCATTTAATTTAAAACTTGGAATAATGAAATTTTATCATTATATGAATAAATAAATTATATTTTTAATTTGAAAATAAATTAAAACTTTAAATAATAAATATTTAAAAATAGTTTCATAAAAATATTAAATATTTACAAATAGTTTCATAAAAATATGTATTTAATGAAAGAAGATTGGTTGAAAGAAAATTATTGATTGATGAGACTGAATTGCTCTATTAGATCTTACGAGGGTAAGAAATTATGTAATTCTTTAGAATTTTGTTTATGTGCTCGAAAAACATTAAGAGAAATTGTCCAAGATCACCATAGTTTTATTGAGTTAAAATCTTAGGAAGGTTGGTAGTGTGACAATATTTTTGAAATTGAGATCTAATATCGTTTTTCTTGTGCATATTGTTTCACTATTCACCTATCTAGTTGAAATTAGCAAATCAACATAGAGTTTTACCGATTGGAAGGCTTAAAGGTGCGACAATAGAATTGGATTGAGTGTGAACTATGGAAGATTTTGAAGTAATAAAGATAGTAGATGAAACAACACCTTATCCAACATTTCTTGGATTAGATTGGGCATTTGATAACCAGGACATAATCAACCTGAAGACAAGGGAAATGAAGTTTGAATCATGTGAATATAGAGTCATTTCACCATTATATCCTTCAAAAGGAGAAAGGTTTGTAGAACCCACTTGTTTGGATTTGTAAGAAATAAACCAGTTGTACAGAACCACCGTGTGCTAAGAGGATTATGTTAACATAATTGCAGATGGGGTACTGAGTTGGAGAAGCATCACATCATGTGTTTCTGACTCAAATTCAAGTTTGGAGAATTGACAACAACGATTACATGAAGTTTCCACAAGAAGGTGTGCAAGAATAGACCACGCAGTAAGATGGGTTGGTACAAAGATAAGGGAACCTCCCATTTTTCATGTGGTAAATGACATAAAGGAATGTCACACAAAATATTAGGAGGAAGTATTCGAAAATCAGAGACTCTTAGCCCTAGATATTGCACTCAAGGAAACACCTGCAATTTGGTCGGGTGCGCACAAGGAAACAATCCAAGACTGGTATCAATGTAAACGATTACTATACATTAGATTTGTTGTAGAACAAGGGGAGAAATTAAATGTAGAGGTATGATGGAAAGGGGACACTAGATGAATATTTAGTGAAGTGCAAAACACAATGGAGGATGCCACCACCAGAATAATGGCCTTATCACTTCATCCATATATTGGAAGGAATCCCAGAGAACTGGTATATAGACCAGGAGATGCACATAGGTACTACATAATGGACATCCTTACAACATAACCTTGTAGTAACCTTATCATTTGAAAATGAGAAGCCCAACATTGATTCAACACTGAAACAAATAAGAGGTACGATATTTATTGATGAACCAGAGGTTGAACTCATGACAGAATATCAACAACAAAACAAAAAGATAGTCAAAGAACTAATTTCATGCTATCATGTTGAAGAGGAAGCACCAGATGAAGATGATCTACACAACATTCAGATTACATAAATTGAAGGAGAAAGGGAGGTGGAAGGTCCATCTTTGGAGTCAAAAGTATTTGCTGCACCAATCAAAGTTAAGAAAATCAACATTGAGACAACTACCAATCCTAAAATAGAAAGTATTGGAGACTATTGGGATGAATAAAAAATAGAAAGAATAACAGAGTTACTATACGAATACAGTGACATGTTCTCAACGACCTTTACGAAGATGAAAGGCATAGAAGGAGAGTTAGGAGAGATGAAAATACCTCTCAAACCCGAACCAAGACCTATCACGCAGAGACCTTATAGACTAAATCCAGTATATAAGTACATAGTGAAAGTAGAAATTGACAGAATGTTGGAAGTTGGTATCATAGAACCAATAGAGGAATATGAATGGATAAGTCCTATGGTAGTCCAAGAAAATAAACAAAGGGGAATAAGGATTTGTGTAGATCTGAGGAAACGTAATGATGCCTGCTTACATGACCCTTTTCATACCCCTTTTACAGATGAAGTATTAGAGAATGTGGGAGGCCAGGAAGCATATTCATTTACAGATGGATTTTTAGGATACTATCAGATCAAAATAGCTCCAGAATATAGGTATAAGACTACTTTTTATACATAATGGGGATCCTAAAAATATATAGTCATGCCTTTTGGGCTGAAGAATGCACCATCCATATTTTCAAGAGTAGTCATAGCTTCTTTTAAGGAAATCATACATCAGTTTTAGAAGTATATCTGGATGATTGGACTATATATAGTGTGTTAAAGGACCATGTAGAAGTATTAAGGATAATGTTGGAAAATAAACATCATGTGCATGTAGATGCATCAACCATAGCACTTGGAGCAATTTTGGCGCAACTAGGAGCAAGGGACTTAGACCATCCTATAGAATTTGCAAGAAACAAATTATCAGAATCAGAGAAGAATTATAAAACCACAAAAAGAGAAGGCCTAGCCATGGTATAGGCACTTCAGAAATTCATACACTACTGAATGGGTAAACACTTTAAGATGTTCATAGATCATCCTACCCTCAAATATTTAGTCAAGAAGCCCGTGTTGGGGGGTAGGATATGTAGATGGTTGTTTTTATTCCAATAATTTTATTTCAAAGTGATAGTCAAACTAGGGACGCTGAGTGCATGACTTGATCACCTGTCAAGGGTAACTAATGGAGAAGTGTAAGTTTTAAAGTTTCAAATTAAAGCAATGAATATAGATTCTTAAGAAAAACATAAATTAATCAATGGCTCATTCACATAGTACACAAAGATTTATACCGAAAACCCTCAATCGAGAAAACCTTTCTTATATTCATTATATCGAATTTCACCATTCACCATACAATATATACAATGTTTTTAGGTATTCCATAGATACCAAAACCCTAATCCCTTAATCCAGGATTAATTTAGTAAACCTCTAAAAATAGCAAAATCCACTAAAAATAGCAAAAACCGCCCCCAAAAAATATTTTGGGGCCTTGCCCCAAATGTTGCGCGTAACTAAGGGGGGCATACCTACCCCCCCTGGGACCCCCCTAGAAAAGCGCTCGACGCACACGACACAAAAATCACTACTAGAGGGATCATCAAACACAGTTGTCGAATCTGACAAGCCCACACACACACATGCAAAGAATATAACACATACCCAACATTCTCCCATTTGTTGTTTTCTTTGCATCCATGGGTCCAGGGGATTATATAGTCAACAATCCAAGGCAACAATGCCCATTTTTACTCTACACCAGGAGAAATTTTATGTGCTCACAGACTTTGTCAATGAATATGTAACATTCTTCAAACTGTCAACCTTTTCCAACAACACTTTCTTTTCCTCAACCATGTCTCTCAAAAATTGATATTGAACATCAATATGCTTTTTCTTTGAATGATAAGTTGGTTTCTTTGCCAGGAGGATTGCACTTTGAATGTCACAATCTAATCTCACTTCTTTTTGTACCAACTCAATACCTGAATACAATCTTTGTAACCATATTGCTTCCTTTCTTGCATGAGCAGCTTCCATGTATTCAGCTTCTGTAGTTGAGAGTGCCACTATAACCTGTATTTTTCTCATCCAACTGATTGCTCCTCCAAATAGGTTAAACACATACCCACTTATAGATCTTCTGCGATGCATATCTTCAGCCTAGTTTGCATCAACAAAGCCATGTATGTCCACCACTCTGTCCAATCTTGGTCTTCCTTGGTAGCACAATCCATAACTGGTAGTGCCATGAAGATACCTAAAGACCCTCTTTACTGTTGTCCAATGCTCCTTCCCTAGTTTTGACATATACCTGCTCAAAACTCCCACTGCATGTGCAATGTTCGATCTAGTACAAATCATTGCATACATAAAACTGCCAACTGCACTGGCATATAAAGCATGGGACATGCCCTCTTCTTCTTCCTGTGTCTTGGGACACTGATCTCCATATAACTTTACAACTATAGGAATAGGAACCTTGACCAGTTTACTTCCATGCATATTAAACCTCTGCAATATCGTCTCAACATATTTTCTCTGATTCAACCAGAGTTTCCTGTTTACACGATCTCTTTTAATCTCCATTCCTAGAATGAAGTTAGCAACACCGATATCCTTCATGTCAAATTTGGAGGATAGCTGCGATTTCACCTCCTTGATAACATCCATGTTATTTCCTACCAACAACATGTCATCAACATACAACACTACATAAGTGAAGTGATTACCAACCTGCTTGGAATATACATAGTGATCAAACCTGCTTCTTACAAATCCCAATCCAAGGATGTATGTGTCAAAATTTTGGTACCACATTCTAGGTGATTGCTTCAAACCATATAGTGACTTCTTTAGCTTACAGACCAGCTCCTTCTTTCCCTTCACTACTGTTATCACTGAAATTTTGTCTGCACATGGTTACAAGAACTCAGCATCATCAAACAGTAATGAAGTCATTCATGGACCTGAATTATTACCACAGCATTCAAAAAGGTCAAAAACTATACAAAGTAGTGAAAAAATGAAGAGCGCTTTGCAGACATTGGGTGCACGCACACATGCATGGAACAAAAACGTATAAAGCACACATAGGCGCACGATGCGTGACTGTTAGCACAAAAATCCGCGCACCTGCTAAACGGTGCATTTATGAATGTGGTCGGCCTCCCAACCACTTATGGTTCATCTCCCAAGCCGATTTGACCTCCAAATCTAGGCTGGATCCGAATGGTGGGCTGGTCAAAGACCTAAGAATGCCCTAAATGGCCTCTTTTCACACTACAAACCAGTTAAACAAAAGCCCAAAGCAATGCTATAAAAAGACATGAATGCACCTCATTTTCTCAAGGAATTCAAAGTAATGTTATGCTGCCTATATTGTTTTAAGGACTCCATTCTTGACAATAGCGCATTGGCACCATTACATTGAGCAATCCATCTCACCATTGAGTGGATTTGAAAAGAGTTCTTTCATCACCATTTTCATTTTCTTTGTTGTAAGAAGAGCTACTAGTGAGGGTCCAAGAGCCTTCCCTTGGAGGAAGAAGGGACTCTTCTTGGTGCTTTGTTTTCATCAATAGATCAGACTTAAAACATTGGTGGCATGGGTCTTTTTGTTCTTGTTATCTCTATGTCCCTATGCTTATGATTTTAGTTTTTATTAGTTTAATTATTAATTATAGTTTTGATTTTATTTCTCTAACTCTTTCCTCTACAACTGTCCTGCTCAGCAGACCCAACTGATCTTGCAAGCACCTCTTATTTACTCACCAAGGTGATGAAAGAGGCGCAACAGATTGGTGACTCCACTGGAGAAAGGTATCAAATTCCTACTTCATTTGGGTTTATTTTTCTCTTCTTTTAGTTTGTTTAACTTGCAGGTGCACTAACCGGCCCATGCCGATCTGCCAACCATCCAATTCAAAGGAGAATTGAGAGAAATCCATCCGGATTTTTCTTTCTCGGCCGCTTGTCACCAGTGCGCGGGTATTCTACCCCACAGACGTGCATCGTGCCCGCATGCGCTTAAGTGATAGCTTTTCTCTGCGTGCATGCGCTTTCAGAACCATGTCTGTTCGCATGCCTGCGCTCTGTGCACCTCTGTCTTCACTAGGGGCCGCGCATCTGAGCAAAATTTCACATTGTAAGTTGTTGGGATGTGGGGAAGGCCATTTTCCTTCTTAAAAATGATGTCAAGCATGTTTTAAAGTAGCACCACACTTAGTCCCCTCATCATATAAAGGGGTTAGTCAAAGACACATAGGCACTTAGGAGGATAAAAATCAATTTCCTTTATTTTCTTTTTGCCACATGGATGGCTTGTTTTGAATCACAAGATGATCAAAATCTGGACCAGGGGGCAAAATTTTGCTCAATTTTCAAAGTGATCGAAATGTGACGAAAATGGTGCCATTGCGTCCATCTCGTCTTCCTGATTCCGGCGGTATATTTACTTTCTCAAACGGAGTCCGTATGGAGAAGTTATCGCGATCTGTTCGCCGAGCCAAACAGGCAAAAATTTGATGCTGACTGTACCTGTCCGTATAGTCCATACAGGACACGTGGCAGGTCTGTACATCATACGTGGCAGGTCCATACAGCATACGTGGCAGGTCCATATAGGACATGTGGTGGCTCCAGATGATGACATGTGTCAGGCGGATTTGGCTTTTTGAGCGTACGGTTGGACCAATTCGGAGGTGACACGTGTCACCACTGGAAGGGTGACACATGGCACGGATGACGTTAGCATCCTACATGTCAGATGACATCAGCAGCACGTGTGGCGATGATGTGGCACACGTTTAATGGTTGGTTGCTGGCGAATTGGATTGTGACACGTGTCAGATTTTGGGCAAATGGTATGAGGACACGTGGCCCAATCGGAGGGCGCCACGTGTCACTCATTATTTGGTTTATATATGGTTGTGTAAAATTGATAGTGGAGGCTGTGGGGTTTGACCCCCAGACCTCCCCACAGCTAGCACCTTTGCACGACCGCCCGACCAATAGGCCACCATTTGTTTCTTGATATAACTATGGGAGACATTGTATTAAAGTTTAACATGTTGTATTTTGGGCGGGGGGTCGAGCCGGGGCTTAGCCCCAGCCCATGGTCGTGTGTTCTTTGCATATAACCGTGCCCTATAATCCGACCGTTGGTGCGGGTGTATAACACATACACCATATTTTTTATAACCATGTATTACAATATAAATGCGCGGTTCCAATTCTTTCAAACATGGTTCTATTATAACCATACCATAATATGTGCGCGCAATTTTTTAACATGGTTTCAACGGTTGAACAACGACCCGCCATGTGGCGTGGCTTTATTTGTCTACAATTGGTTAGACCTTTTTCTACATTGGCGCACAGTCTTATGCCACCATATGCCCGAGTGCTAGGCGGTTAGGGGCTGGAGGTGCCCTAACCGTCCTACAGTTTGCATGGTTATTCGGAACCGCTCGGTGCTAGGTTTTAACGTGCATTTTGGAGCATGTTCTTGGTTCATGCACACAGAGGTGCGTTTTGGCGAACCAGTTCCAGCAAAGTGGAAGGAGGAAAATGGAGGAGGCCTAACTTCTTCATCTTTTGGCCGATTGAGGTGCCGTAAAAGCCCAGCTAGGGGTTTTTGGACGTGCTGGATCCATTGGTGCTGTTTTCAAGGTCATTTGAAGACTTATTCTGCAAGTTTTTCACCATTGAAGTTTCAGGAAGCTCCAGGGAGCTTGAATCCCTCTTTGATCGAGGACATGGTTTGGTGAGCCTATGTTTGTTTTCTGTGATTGAATAATCATTTTTGGCTAATTGATATGCTCTGAACACATTGGGATAGGTTTTAGAGGTTTTTGAGGACTTTTAAAGGTGTTTTTTCCAAAGAGAAGCTCAGGGAAGCTTATGGCCACATGTAGAAGAGGTCATGCCCGGATGATCCATGATCCGTTTTCAGAGTTGTATTGGGGTTTTTATGTGTTCTGATCTCAATGGTGCAGTCTGTTTTTCCATTGGAGTTGAGCAGCAGCTTGTAAAAGAACTTTTAACTAATTAATCCCAGAGAGCCAAGTCCATTGATGGAGGCTCAAGGAGATGTAGCCCGGAGGGGGGTGAACTCCTTTATCATGTTGTTCTTGTTGTGCGTTTGATGGTTTAATTGCTGCAAGTTGTGTTGATGTGTTTTCATTTCAAGCACATATTTAACCATTCAAAAGAACATATCCTCATACATAAACATTTACAAGAAGATACATGAACATTTAAAGGAAGAAGCATAAACTTAACACATAAGTTTATTTTGCATAGTTTAACACATGAAGCAAGGTCCTGTAAAGTTTATTTTAATTGAAGTAGGGGTGCTTGCATAGCATAAAAAGTCAGCCTTCTATTTTCAGATTAGGTGGTATCAGAGCATAAGTTTTTTTTTCTCATGTGTTTGCCATTGATAGCTTGAAGATTTAGCTATTGGTTTTTGTGCAAGTTTTGTGTAGAAGTTTGATATCTTGCAAGGATGGAAGAAACTTCAAGTATTGATAGTTTTCATACATTTCCATTTTCTAAAGAAGAAATTATACTCATGAAAGATTTGATGAAAGAGATGTATGATAATAACATTTCCCTTGAAGAGCAGTTGATGGCCATGAAGCAGGAGAAAGACCAGCTTTTGCAAAGGTTGCATGAGATGGAGATTCAACTCCATAAGGCAAAGGAAACCTTTACTAATTACATGCATGAACATAAGGTATGCAATGTTAGTTTATCTTCTAATTCCTCTAAAGATGAATGTTTTGGTGGTTTTGAGAGTCACGCAAGAGGAATAGGGTCCAAGTTGTTGTTTAAAATGGGCTATGAAGGTAAAGGTTTGGGCAAGCATGCACAAGGCATTGTTAAGCCTATTGTTGTTGAAGAAAGACCCAGGTATTGTGGTCTTGGATATGAACAAATTGATGGAGAAAATACCAAAGTCAAGGAGACAAAAGGAAAAGTTTCAAGCATAAACTTTGTTTCAAGTTCACCTCCTCAAGAAGGTTTTAAAGGTGAAAGTTCGATCCCTTCAACATGCAAGGTTTGTGTTCAGGATGAATGCAAATGTGAGAGTTGTGACAGTGATGAGGACAAGAACACTATTGATGGTTTGCAAAGGAGACCTTGTAACTCTTCAGATTCACCTCCTCACAGAGGCGATAAAGGTGAATGCTCCAGGTATAATTACGCTTATCATTCAGTTGCTTTTGATTATGTTAAGCATAATAACTTTATATGTAAAAATGGAAGAAAGGATCCATGTACATATTGTGGTTTGTATAACCATCATGTTTCCAAGTGTTGGAAAAGATTGGCCACTTTCAGGAAACTTTCTAAGCAAAGACAACGTGAAAGGAGGATGCAAAAGGTTTGCACTCATTGTCAGAAGCGGGGTCATCTTGTTGATCAATGTTGGACATTGCATCCAACTATTCGTCCACAGCCTCAGAAGCAGTTGGATAAGGATATTGGCAAGAATGGAAAAGGAGATTCCATCATCGATGTGAGTCCATATGATTCACAAGAGGACGATGTTCAGTAGAAAAAATCACCGTTCAGTTGGCTTGGTAAGAAATGGTTGGATTTCTTGACCAAGTGAGGTTTGCATTTTTCTAATTGTAAATGCACTTTTCATCATTATGTGTGCATTTATGGGAAGGTCGATATGATGTTTCAAATGAGTTCGAATGGTGTTGATGATTTTCTGACGACTTGTTGACGGGCGAAAATGACCGTCCGTCAACTGGGAGAGTGAAACCGGTCCGGGGCTGTCTAAATAACCCAAGCCGTTTGGTATGGACCACCCTGACGAGTTTAACGGCTCCGTTGGCCGCCCTAAGGTCTCATGAGGAAACCAAAGAGAGAGTGATCTGAGCTAAATGATCTAAACTAAGGAAACTAGAAACTAATAAGAACTAACTAAAAAAAACTAACTAATTAAATAAAAGAAATTAAACTAAAACTGAGGAAACTAGAAACTAATAAAACAACTAAAACTAACTATACTAATCTAACTACAAATTACTAACTACTTAAATATACACAAACTACTAACTATGATCATAATAACTCAAATCAACTACTTAATTGTCAGCTGCAATCATTCTTTATTCACAAATATACAATATGGACAGATTACAGATTT
>JASDQU010014870.1:193205-243252 GCA_032191745.1 Picea mariana
TTCACCACTTCTACGTGCCAACATCCAAGTCAGAACCAGCACATCATATGACATCCAAGCGCCAAGTGTTAAGTTCAACACAGTACCTGCATTAATTATGAGTTTAACGTGCCAATTCCACCGTTTGATCATCCGCTTAATCACAAGGTTTATTGCTAACTGATAGCTCGGGGTTTTATCATCATCGTATAATCTGCTTTGCAAGCATAGTATGCCAAGAATCGATTTTCCAAAATCGAATGAGATTAACTTATGCGCCTTTAAAACCATTGCTACCATACCTTTACGAACTTGCCATTATATTTGGTGTATACCACATGTGTTTGTATTCCAAAGCCTTAAAGCCACATAATACAATTTTTTCATATGATAATCAAATGAAAACCATAACAAGGATAAAACAATATGAGCGGATACGTTACAATTTTCATAAATAAGACCAATAACTTTCATGCCCAAAGGTTTAATAGTGGAATATATCCAAATGCTCAATCAAGGTAAGATAATGATCAAGAACATAAGTCTGATAAAACCTTTATCAATCATATGGTAAACCAGTGATCAAGTATCAACCAACAAATCAAAATGACGACGACAGTATAATCAATGAAATAGGTGTCTTCACATTTGCAATTGTGAAAACTGAGTCGAAATTGAATTGTAATGGTTGCAAAACGAGACACATGTCCATTAGCACAATGCGACAATGATGATACCGCAAGGGGTGTAGGCAGCTTTTGAGAGTAATAAAAAAAAATGGGTTGGCTGCCAACACGACTATGTTGTGTCGATCGTGTTGTTCGACTTGTGTTTAGTCGATGGTGTTTATTGACTTGAAAGTTGATTTGAAAAGTCGATCTTCACGGTTGAGAAGATATTCCTTCTTGAAGATGATCATTTGAATTTTCCCCTAAAAAGTGTGGCAAACAAGAAGTTATAGGTCGACCCTAAAGTTAAGTAAAGGAAGCACTTGGGAGGGTATAAATACACATTAAGAACTTGTCATTTTCATCATTCATTATTGTGATATCTTAGCACAAGTTTTGTGGAAAATTTAAGAGGGAAGATGAAGTGAAGAAGGGTGAAATTCCAAGGGAAGATGAAGTCTTGTGATGATTTGTTCTAAGGTATGTTCTTTGAAGGTCACGTTGGAATTTTCTCTATAATGTTTTTTCTAGAACGATTCAGATTGTGAAACTTGGTGGATATTGAGAAGAAATATCAAGGTACACATGGTACAAATTTAAGCTTCTGGTTCTTTATACCTTTGGAAATACACTCTGCGGAAGATAGGGTTTTTGACTAGTTATGTAACTAGTCTCAAACAAGTGTTCTGGGTAAAATAGTCATAACTTATTCATAAATTATCTAAATTATATGAGTCCAATTGAATTGAAAATAATACAATCTGTAGTATCATGTGTGTGATTTTCAGAATAAGATATTATTTATTGAGCATGTGGAATGTTATACAAGTTTTCTCTCTAGAATAGGCCAAAATTTAGCAAGGTTTGTCATTTTCGCTATAACGCTTTTTTCAGGGATGATTCAAGGAGAGAAACTTGGAGGAATCATAGATAATATATAAAATAATATTGGGTACAAGTTTCAAACCTTGATTTGCTACATGTACATATTTATACTTGTTGGAAGTTAAGGTTTGTGATTAATCTAGAAACTAATCCCAAACATGTGTTCAAGATAAATTTAAGAAGTGATGTTGGGGTTTATACGTAGATCCATGTGGACCTAGGATTCCTATGTGGACCCAATTTGATGATGATGATGTATCAATGACACTGATAGGGACAATGACAATGACAATGACAGAGACAATGCTAGTGATAGTGATAGTAATAGGTTGATTCTCTTATATATATTTGAGGGTGGAAGGAAGGGGCAAGGAAAGGGGGTTGAAGCCTCCTTCCGATTGGAGCTAGAGAATCGAGGGGGTTGTATATTCCTTTAGGTTGGAGCTTGTAAATTAGGGGGTTGAATCCTCCTTCTAGTTGGAGCTGGATAATTTTGGAAGTTTTAGCTTCCTATGAATGTAATCTTTTTATTATATAAGAAAAACATTAGGTGGATTTCCATGTAAATATATTGTGCATTGTGTATTTTTTCTTCTACTCTTTATTGTATATTGAATTCATTTATTTGATTAAAAAGTTGAAGTTTAAGAAGTGTCAAAGTGTACTTGATATTGATTCAACCCCTCTAAGTATCAACAATTGGAATCATAGCAGGTTACCTTCAGAACGGTTTAATCACTCGAAGGAAGGATTATGAGAAAAAATGGAAGGACACATTCCACTTGTTCTCAACTATGAGTCCCACTTTTTCTCAACTGCCACATGTCAATCACTTACTTGTCTACTCTTACTGATCTATCCTTTGACACAACATGAAAATGGGGCATGCTCACTAAAAAATATGGCATGGCATTCTTTCCGCACCTATCCCTTATGAGGAAACATGTTTGTCTGATGGATTGGATGGTGAAAATTTGTGTCGATAAACAACCTGGATCTACATGGTTTTCTAAATTACTTTGAAATTAATGGGTATTACAAGACCCCAACAAGTCTAATATTCAATATCAACCACAAATCAATGCCTCTTGTTATTTTGGGCTTACACCCTTGGGATTTTTCCATCGGAGTGTCACACTAGAAAGCCTCATGGTCTTTCCTAAAACCCACATTATAATAGGCTTGCAAAGTCACAAATTTTGGCTTAAACTTATGTCACTCCTGAAGATCTTTCTGATACATGATTTCCCGATGGAAGGTCGAGATTTACCCTCAATGTCCCAACGAATGGTTCATATTGACCCTTGACACTTAGGTGAATTTCTTAATTTCATCACTCCACCTTCCTGATATTTGCACAAAATAACCTCAAGTTTGATCCTGGCCATTACCATGCCTCAATCATGGGGAAAATCAAGGGAAACTAACAAATCCCCCAGTGAATAAAATATTTTCTCAATTCACAACTTTCTTAAGGACTGGTCACAGAATCGTAGGGATTTTTTTAAGACATTCAAAGTAAGATAAACCAACAATCAATTCTACCCATATTACAGGGACTTACACATTTATCCCCCTAATACATTATGCTTAATATTGTTAAAATTTTGGTATGCTCGTTTAACCATAGAGAATGTCACATTATTGTCACCCAACCATAGGCACTTACACATGTTACCCCTGAGCACAATAACCTTTTCTTAGATATATTCCAACAAGTCCACAAGAACCAATAGATAAACCCTAACCAAAAATACCAATACTGTTGCAGAAACAACACAATATCAATAGAGAGTACCTCTACCAATATAAGTGTACCTTTACCAAGAGAAGCACACAAGCGAGCTACTAGAAATATTGAGATAACACCATGGAAACTGTTGCACTAGCCTCTCTAGTCTTGTGTCTCCTTATACTACAACTGTTGCTCCTTAAACTTGCGCCTTAGCTGAGTGAGTGAGTGAGTGTGTCCAAATGAGCTAAGGCACCTCCATATTTATACTAGCATGTCAAAGTGACTTTTCTAGGTGGGGTCGAGTTCTCTTTTTGGGGCCTTCTAATTCTTTATTATTATTCTCCTTGAGCCGACTTCTCTTCTAGCATTTTCACACATTTTTTTAATGGTTCTCTTACTCTCAGAATATTATATTCTAAGTACAAAGGTTATACTTGGAGGTTAATACCTCCTGAAACTACCCAAACATCAACACTACCTCTTAGCTAGGGAGGTATTAACTAATATGTTCTTCATGTAACGATATGAAACACATCCATCCATCTCACATGGCATGGAAAACACTCACATGGTCTTGTCTTGCATACCATTCTATAGGTAGCATCACCATAGCCACACAAGATATTTCTTGATCAAACAAATCATGTCTCAGGTAGCATGGTCATACCTGGCAGCTCATGATCAAGTAGATCATGTCACAAGAAACATAGCTACACAGGCTATCTCATGATCAAACAGATCATGTCACGAGTATCATAGCCACACAGGCTATCTCATGATCAAATAGATCATGTCACAAGTAAAATAGCCACACATTCTACCTCATGATCAAACAGATCATGTCATAAGTAGCATATCCACATAGGCTACCTCATGATCAAATAGATCATGTCATAAGTATCACCATCATAGCCAAACATGATTTTTCATAGTCACGCACTCATACTATCTAATGGTCATGTCAGAGTCATGCATCCGAGACCTCATCAAAACATGTATCATCTCTCTAGTGGGAACATCCTCATCATCCTCTCAGACCTTATGTCATTACAAAGATTTCATCTAGCTCACACAGAACTAGGGATCTAGCTCACAAGGAACTAAGAAACCATCCAGCTCACAAAAAATATGGAATATGTAGTTGATCCAGTTTACATAGAACTATGCTACTACCCAATCCAAATGGAGTCTGGGCAACTACAACTCGTCAGCTCACACAAAATTTGGAAAATATCCCTAGATCTAGTTCTTCTGTTTGGCACACCAAGCATCCAACCCACAATGACTAGGCATATAACCATGAGGGTTAGGCGATGTAGTTCACACACACTACCCATCTATCATAATGCTAGGAAACATCTCCAGCCACACAGGTTGGCCCTCCATCTTGAAAATCTAGGAAACTTGCCATCTCTGAAGGTTTGACATCTACTGGCCTTGTGTAAGGTCATGCTGACTGGTGCCATAGTCAGTAATGTGTATGTAAATGACCACCCCTTTTTTCCACACTCTGCAAGATACTACCGAAGAATCACATATGTGACTCATCACTCCCTCTTACTAGGAAGTCCTTCTAGATCACACCAAGCTTCTCCCTAAAGTACACAAACTTCACCCTTGACAAAATCTTGGTCAACACATCTACTATTTGCACATATGTAGTGACATACTAGATATTTACTGCTCCCTTATGAACCATATATCTGATATAATGGTACCTGATCTCGATATTCTTGGACTTCATGAAACATAGGGTTCTAAGACAACTTCACATAACTCTAGTTGTCACACCAAATACAAGTTACCTCTAAATTGATATCAAACAATCCTACAAAAATCTTTCAAATACACATTGCTTCATTGCTATCTGAACACACTACTATATACTCGTCCTCAACTGTACAAAGAAACACACTAGTCTACTTCTTGCTAAACCATGAGATCATAGCTGATCCAAAACTAAGGCAACATCCATATGTACTCTTTCGATCTACGACATTACCAGCCCAATCTAAATCAGTGTAGCCTTGCATGCTTATCCCATGATCTGAAACATATCTGAGTCCATAGTCAATTATACCCTTCAGATACCTTAACATGTGCTTTGACACAATCAGGTGAACACATATTGGTTCAACCATATACTAACTCAAAGTGTTCACCGCAAAGCATAAATTTGTCCTAGTATTCATCAAATACATCAACAAACCAATCATTTTCCTGTACATGGTGACATCCACTGTATCTGAAGAAGTATCACTCAATAAATTTATGTTTATCACCATTGATGTGGGCATGGATTTACAATCCAACATCTCAAATCTCTTCAGGATATCTACCTCATATTTTCCTTGGCATAGGAAAATATCATCTAGTTTCTGCCACACCTCTAGACCTAAAAAATAATGCATTATACCTAGGTATTTCATCTCGAACTTTGATGCAATATTTTTATTGCACTCAACGATGATATTATTTTTCCCTATTAGAAACAAGTCATCCACATATAACAGTAATATCATTGGTCCACCATCCACAACCTTGTAGTAAAGGTTGAAATCTTCTTTACTCTTGGTAAAGCCCAAGCTCATCAGGAAATTGTTTGATCTATAATATGATTCCCTAGGTTCCTTCTTAGGCCCGTACAAGGCCTTCTTCAATCTACATATATGAGACTCATTCTCATGTATCTTGTGGTTGCTCTATGTACACTTATTTTTCCTACTAGAGCAAGTGTCTCATCACAATCTTATGCCTCTTTCTGGGAGAATCTTTTGGCAAAAAATAAATATTTGTACATATCTGTACTACTATATGCAACATTATTGATCTTGTATATAAACTTAGAAGTCACCATTGACTTCCCTTCTGGTCTCGAAACCAAGGAAAAGATCCATATCCCAGTCCTTTGGATTGGCTTCATCTTTTGTCACTGGAACAAGGAAATCTTCCCAGGACGTCTCATATCTCCTCGATTCCTTTGAAGCTTAGATCTAGTATCCTCAACTCATTGTACCTTTATGTCAGTCCTAGAAGATGTCTCTCTCTCTACCATATGAGTATGAGTAGGAATACTTTATTAATGAAAGTCTCTAAACCACCAACTCTCTGTGAGATCAATCTCACTCTGAGTCTCCATGCTCCTTCTGAAGCTTGACTCTATCTAAGTCTATCTAATCTTTGGAGCCATATTCTACCTCTATATGTGATGATATCCTCTAAATTCTAATATACTATGAATGGTCCTTGGGAGGATGATCCTCCCTCCTGAATCATGACGGCTCACTCCCTCTGAACTCTAGCTCCTTATGATTTGGTACTTGGTGGGGCCACCTGCCTCACCACTAGTTGAGTTTCCTTCTCCTTTTAATGAAAGATCCTAGTGGTGATATTTACTCCTCAGGAGCTTTCTGATACATGATTTCCCAGTGGATAGTCGATATTTACCCTCAACATCCCAATGAATGGTTCAGATTGACCCTTGACACTTAGGTGAATTTCTTAATTTCATCACTCCACCTTCCTGATATTTCCATAGAAAAACCTCAAGGCTGATTCTTGCCATTACCAAGCCTAAATCATGGGAAACATTGAGGGAACCCAATAGTTCCCCAAGTGAATAAGATCTTTACTCAACTCATGACATTCTTAAGGATTGGTCACAAAATCATAGGCCATCTCTTTAAGAATTCAAGGTAAAATAAAGCAACAAGAAATTCTACCCATATTATAGGTATTTACACATTCATTCACGTTGTTATCACATGGAATTGATTAAGGGTCAATTCAGTCTTTAGGTTTTTTTATTTTGGTCATTAGTGTTGTTTAAATTTTTAATTTTGTCCTCTTCCTTATAGTCATTTTGTGTTTTAGCACAAATAAAATTAATTTTCATCTTGTCTTATTATCCTTGGGTTATATCTTCATCTCTATGATTATTTGGACAAGACACTACATTTAGTATCCTCTATGCCTCCACCACCACCCTGACATGTCACCTCTTCCACGATGTACTAAGACGCCTCCACTTTGTCCCTTTACCTATTAGAAATTCAAATAATATTCATTTTGTACACTGTCATCTTATCATACAATTCGTAGAGCATCCCAAATACATTATGCTTTCATCACCATAATTTCACTCATGAGCCTTGTTAGTCGATCTCCTTGTTTCCAGTACTTATGTTTTTAAAAAAATATCCCAAGATTTCGTCATTAAAGTTTTTTAACTGTTTTTCCAAGCTTTCAAATTACTTCTAGCTCGATGCTTCAAACACTGGTGTTTTCAGACATGCGCTAGGGGAATTGTTGTGAACTGGTTGGAGAAAGTGAGTTGGAATTTATACCATATGCAAAAAAATTCATTCAGGCTCAACCATAGTAGTTTCAGGTCATAGCCTCTAGGTACTCCATGAGTATTTTTAGCTTTGTTGAAGGATGGTAAAGGTTGTGTTTATAATTTCTTCTCTTAGGCAATGCGAACTGGTGATCTGCGCTGGCAAATTTCCTACTTACCCTGTTGTCATGATCTCAACCAATTGCATGATATTTCATCTTCTTTTTACCAAACCTTAAACAAACATGGGTTTCAGGCCACCTTTCCTATCCTATATTTGGCCATTTCTGCTTATGCTACGAACTGGTTTCTATAGTCAAACGTTATGAACTGGATGATACAGTTGGTGCTATAGGATATGTTGTGAACTCCTGTTTTGATGGTTTCAAGAGGATCAATGATTTATAGATGGATAAGGGAGCATGGTACAACTGTTTGGAGGTTATTTTAAAGCTAGAAGGATACCTGGAAAGAAGAGGAATGTGCTCAAAGGACACCTCATCGTACAATATTAAGGTGTTAGGATAGTTTCCAACATTAGGCTTATTTGTAGAAATTTGCTATTTTTAGTTGGTACATATGTAATTACTTCAATTTTGGATGGGAGAATCCTATGCTAGAGGATGGAATTCACATTGTAGTGTTATTATTCCCTATATAGGCTATAAAATAGGCATTAGAACTCATTGTAGTGGTTCAAATGGTTGATGTAAAAGCCTCATTTTGGTGATATTGATGTAACAAAGCCTTCTTTTTTTTGATGTATCAGACTTGACGATTTTTTGTTTAATGAAAGTCATTTTCTCTCTTGCCATGTTGTTTCTTTCTCACTCTAAAATTTACTGTCATTGAATGATTCAAATGATTTTTTATAGCTATATTGCAATGAAGGTTTGATTGTGGTGATGTTATAACGTTTCTCATAGTTTTGAGCTTGGATTTAAGAAGTTCTTGTATCTAAATGTTTTCCTTACTTTGTCTACTGGTAAATCCTGATGCTAGTGGTAGACTTACTTCACTTTTCTCACTAAAGTCTTCCTTCTATCCACATTAATCTTGAAAACCATGATCTAAGTTAGACAATACCTCTTTTGTTGATGCAATTTATCTACAATTTCATGTGCTTTCACATTGTTGGACTGAGTTTTATCCATTTGAAACCACATTTTAAGACTTACCTCATAAACCTATTGATGGGTATTGAGCTTGCACTTTAGCAGTCAAAGTGTAACTTTTAGTGATAACATCCCTAATACATTCTTCTCAATATTTCATACAAATTCATGAATTACAAAAAATGCACATTTATTTAACCATCTAAACACACAAAGCACATAATTGAAACTTATCTTTTCAACATGTTGTATGCCTACCCACTAATTGATGGTGATTACTTTTCCACCCAACCATAAAATATGTTGTACTATTCTCTCTATAATAGGACACTCCCATGGAAAACCATGATGCCACCAAGAAAAATAGGTTTCTAAGGAAAAATTATGCTAGGGGTGAAGGATACTCTCTTTCACAGGAAAAAAAACAAGAGAATCCCTCAATACCCATCTATTCGAGGCCACCACAATATTCTTGGATTCCTTTCCAACTGGATTCCCTCTACACAAGGGAGTCCCTTCACTTCTACATAGTCCCTCAATTCCCTCCCTTTACCAATGTTATTTTTTATCCAACAAGCATAAACTCTTGACCCTTTGTCCTTAGGTTGTGTTTAAGATTTCTCTGCTGAAAATTACATAGCAAGGTCACAAACACCCTTTCTTGCTATGAATTCTCCAAGTAGGTGAAATTCTACTTGCTTGATACCACTCTATAACATCTCTCTCTTAGGTAGAAACCCAACCTTTCCATGCCAATTCTTTGCAAACCTCTTGTTTGATCTCTTATCTTATGTTATTAATGTCTTTCTAACTCATGCACCCTCCCATTTATTCCTATAGAATGTTCTCACTCTTTTGTTTCTTGTGTAAAAAGAACTCATGGTCAATCATGAAGGAAAAAGTGGTACTAGTTCTACCTAGCTTTCCATGCCTCATTTATTTTGGGTGGTTGGTTTCCCAACTACCAGCTCCTAACATTAAATGAAATTCAAAAAAGGAAGGAAAATATCTTAAAAACATGACTTTTTGAAAGGGAACTAAAGCTATCAGGAAAGGTGTTAGTTTTAACCTATCGAACAATTCTGTGCCACTGACCCGGGGTTCGTCTCTTTCAAGGTACCAACAAAGCCTAAAACTATCGGCCCTTTTGGTGAACCAGAAGGCAACACAACACACAGAATGCACTATGTAGTCTCACCCGAGATAGATTTAATGGATGGATGTAAGACTCAAGTGTTTGCAGCCTAGGATTGAGTAGGAGATAGAGGGTATACATTTTGATCCATTACTTATGATTTGTATTACAAATTATTGTTATCTGACCTTCAGGATTTAATAGCACAACAACAATGAACTAGACAGTATAATAACTCATTCATTGATCGCATTCAACATTTAAATAACAAAAGTAAAAAGATATATGCATGCATTCATCACATTACACAGGTATTACCATGGTTGACCCCCTCCTGGGGATACATCCACAAAGATTTGTCTCTTGGATCTCTTATTATGGTAGTTTTGTAGTTCTTGCGCCTCGTGCTTACAATTATCCTTAGATCAGTAAGATCTCTATGAGGTGAACTAGATCAAACTAGGCTCCTTAGCCTGCGATCTGATCCTCGAGGTCTACCTCCCACTTAGCTCACTCGTTACAAGTAGTTCTCTTACTAAAACATTACTTAAAACAAGTTCAACTCTACAATAGTAGTAAAGCTCAACCTTCATGAAATCTCCGAACCTCTCTTTGATACCTGCTTGCCTATATTTATATCTATCGGACTCTTTAGCCATTTCCACAAAAACTCTTAACAAAAACCCTAACTCTACTATCGTTAGGTATTCCTTCTTCACATGCATTCGATGCTTCCTTTCAGCTGTCACCTCCTTCTTACATACGTGTGTGCTGTGAGTCTTTCCAGTTGTCTCTTTTCTCCTGCACACTTTATTTCTTGTGATTTCTCTTCCAACTTTCATCCTTCTTCGTGCATGCTTTCTTTCCCATGATTTCTCTTCCAGTTGTGATCCTTATTCATGCATGCTTTCTTTCCCATTTTGGCCTACTACCAAGAGGCTCCCAACACTGAAATTTGACTCATCCCGAGTCACCTAATCTTTCTGAGCTACCTTGATCGCTTAAGTGATCATCTGGAAATTTTCCCTTAGCTCTGCTGCTATTGTCAGTACCTGTACGATATTTTCCTTAATGGTTTCTACTACATGAATGACCACTTTGTTGCTCATTAGTCCTACACATTCTACCCGAGTCTACGCCATTTGTTCTCTATTCGCTTCTTCCTGTGCGAGTACTTCTGCTACTCATTCCTGTAATAGTTCTATTTGAGCCTGTCGCTCTTGTTTCTGTGTCTGTGCAATGATGAGTTCTGCATGCATCTTCTTCAACTCTTGCATTCCCTTTACGCGTTCTGGGATTGGTATGATATTTTTCTTCTGCTTGAGTTCTTGGATCACTGCATCGATCCTTTCCTCTTCCTTGTCTCAGCATTGAACCTATGGATCCTCCTCCAGTATTGTCCAAAGTTGTGTTTCTTTGTCAAGCAAGTCAGTTGTTGTGCTAACCTGTTTCTCCATCTCCTGTATTTGCATTGTTGTATCCTGCCTCCTATGCTCCTTTACTATTGGTGGAGTCATTGGTGTTAGTTGTTCTCGTAGATCCCCGATCTCCTTATGGTATTGTGCAATTGTCTGCGCAATTTGGTCGATATTTTCGATGGCTGGGAGTTCGTTTCCCTCCATGGTGTTTGGAAGTTTCCCAAAAATGTCTCCCACTCTGCGTTCCAATTCGTTCTTGTGTTCCATCTCCTTCTAAGTTTTGTATTTGGCTTGCTCATACCCTTTTTCCACCGCTTCCCGCTACTTTGTTTCTTTCTGTAGCTCGACTAAGTTCTTATGTGACCGAGACTGTATCTTGTGGTCAATGCTAACCTGTAATTTGCGTAGTTCCCTTGAAGGCATTCGTCTCAAGACCAATTGAATGTGGTCCAAATCATTCAGTGGTGTCTGTCCCACTATTTCATCCATTCGCAACATGCTCAATTTTATGTGGACCATTGCATTTGCATGTGGCATTGGGAGGGTTGGGTCTTGTTCTTCGATATCCACTCTTTCATTGGTTTTTGTTGTTGACTTATCTATGCCTCTGCTGCTACTTTCTCTCTGGGCTTCTCCAAGTGTCTTGAGGAGTTGTCTTATTTCTACCAACTCTTTCTGTAGATTATCCTTGTGATGTGTTGCGTGGTCGAAGTCTTCCGCCAGACAATCCTAGACCATTATAGCGATCATTTCTCCATCATCCTCCGTGGTCGTCAGGTCTGGTGACGCATGTTGTGCCTTTGATTTCTTGTGCGTGCCTGCAGTCTGTTCAACTGGTCTCTTATTTCCCCCAGGATCCTATGAGATGGGTTTTGGGGCGGTCTCATGCATTCCCTTGGCTAGTTTTGGATGTTTGTTGGTCTCTTTTCGCCCCTTCTGGGTTCCTGTCTGCTTCAACCTTTGATTGCTGGAGTTGGTTTGTTTTGGCCCATCCTTGGTTTCTTGGGAACTGGTTTTTGCGGAGGCTGTGTTTTCGCCTACGTTGCCTCTCCTTCTGCAGGTCCTTCTGGTACTTCCTAGTGAATGGATGGGATCTTCCATTCAGCAAGACATTCGCTAATGACCATGTCTATATCACCTTCTGTGATGCAGTAGTGCATCGGTATCCACTGTTTATCAGGATATTGCCTTGGTTGTATCCACATGGCTTGTCATGTTTCCCAGAAGTTAGCGATGTTCCCATATCACACGATAGCTTCTGGTGTTATTCTCCATGATTGGTTAATAACTTCCTTCATATCCTGTAGGTATACTTCAAAGATGATTTCGTTGTCCCTCTTCTATCTGGTATGTGGCCCCGATCTCAGTACTCGATATCTTGCTCCCTTGGGCTATGGTCTCGTAGCAAAAGCTACATATTATGGTTCCTACCATCCCATGAAGGCTATAAGGGTTATTAGCCATGAGTAATGAAATTTTGTGACAATTTTTTGCGCATCCTTGCAGTCCACTTGGAATAAGTTTAATAGATAAGGCACCCATCTCAAAAAGGTGCCTTCTATGCACTGAGCTACAACTGCAATGACTCTGATTGGTACTTCATCTTTGTGTAATTTTCTTAGAAAATTACAGGATAATATATTTACGCCCAATTGTATTGTTGGGTTGTTGATCTGTTTGATTATAATGCCTCTTGTCCCCCTCACTGTGCCATATTTCTTCTTCATTTCCTCTGCTAATGATTTTTCCTTGGATTTATCATCCAAAATTAGCGCAAGATCCATACCTCGGTTGGGTAGTCCTCTTATCTTCATGATAAGGTCAACAGTTATGGGGACAAGTCTATCCAGCCATATATCCCCTCCATGCATAACTACTAACAGCTACTTGACACATGCTATCGTGTACTGGCCTCTGCAAAATTATGGGAGTTGTAGCAGTCCTAAAATGTCGGTTCCATCCAGTCCAACTGCCCACTGATAAAGTTGGATGATTTTTTCTCCAAGTTGGTTGACCACTATGTTCTGCATAAACACTCAGGGTGAAAGTTCTTGGTACTTAGTGTCTTCTGAGACATCATGGTCGGAATACTTGAGCTTCCCAACGTGACCCAGTAACTGAGGAACTACCTGTACTCCCTATGGTATGCGTGGTAGCACAATTTCTGCTGTCGGTTTCTTACGAGGTGAGATCGGTATCAAAATTTTGTCTTCCTGCTATGGTGGTTGGTACAAAGTTCTAGAAATTCCTATTTTCTACCCTGTAAGCCATTTTGGCCAAGATGAGGTAGTTCCCATGGTCTCTTTTATCTGTTGAACAAGGCTGGGTACCTAAAACTTGTCAGATTTCCCTTCTGATCCTTGATTTTCTGTCGTGTCGTTACCTTTTGTGGCTGGTTTGGTGCTTTCTGGTTGCACTTCTTGTTGAGGTTCTGCTTCCTCATTCAGAGGTTTCTGCAGTTCTGCTTGTGTATCCTTGTTCAGTTCCTTTGGTTGTGGTTGTTGAATCTTTTCCAGTATCAGTGTAGGGCTCACTAGTGGTATATTTGGGGATGGGATCTCATCGATATCAACAATCTCTGGTTGCTACTATTCATTTTCTTCCAGCAGTCCTCGTGACCTAGTTTGAACTCTGGTCGGCTTGGCGGTCGAACCTAGTTCAACAGACTTCGGTGGTGCCATAGTGGTGAGTTTCGAGCGTCTACTGTCTAGAGAGGACTGTGATATCTCTTTGTTCATTCGATCTATTGTTTCTCTCTCTGTGCTCTTCTTTCATGAATAGACAAGTTTCTTTCATGCTCTCATGTTGTATGGGTTTGTCCTAAAGCTTATCAAAGACTATTCCTCCATGATGTAATTGATGCACCATAACTGTGGATTCAATGCATGTGTGGCAGTTTCATACTTGCCATTATGCTTCTTTGGACATTTCTAGTTGGTGTGTTTAATGTGGCATTCCATTAGTCCTTGCCATGCCTTCATTCCTCTTTGTGCTATCGTATTGTCTTGCTTTTGCTGAATTTCCATTTTCCGCTCATTTCTCTTAGGCATGTGACCATTAGTCTTGCCTTTACTACATTGGTGTTTCGAGAATCTTGTGGCTTTTTCATGGATTTTCATTTTTTATTTTTTTTTACTGCGTGGTGGGTGGTCGACTGCCCTTGTACAGCTTTAGTCAGCTCCTGTTGATCATTCCTCGGAGGTTTGTGCCTGCTAGATATCTTAACTGTACAGCTCCACCATCTATTATAGATTTGACCTTGTATGGTTCTAACCAATGCATTCTCAACTTTCCTGGGTGCTGAAACGATTTGTTGTCATAGAGAATACCAGATCTTCTTCCGTGAAAGTCTTCTTCTTAATTTGTTGATCGTTCCATGCTTTTTCTCTGGCCTTTTGCACTTGTTGATGGAATCCGCCAAGATTCAATCTTCCTCCATTTCTAATAGCTAATGCAACCTTTCCTGTATCGTGTTGCATTCTTTCATTTGTGTGATAGCGGCTATGCGTAAGATGGGTATTAAAAATTCCAATGGTACTACTACTTCTTGGTCGTAGACGAGTTTGAATGGTGTGTGCCCTGTCAACTTATTACATGTCATCCTATACACCCATAATATTGTTGGTACTTTGAGGTCCTATTCGTCTCTATTGATGTTACAGATCTTTGTCAATGCGTTCTCTAGAACTTTGTTGAAGAATTCTACTGTGCCATTCACCTGTGGGTGATACGATGTGATTTTCTAGTGGTGAACCTCAAATTATTCGAGCATCATGTGGATGGTGCTATTTATGAAATGTGTGCCTTGATCACTCATCATAACTCTTGGGCACCCAAACCTAGTAATTACTTGTTCGAATAAAAAGTGTGTAGTGGTCTCTGCGCTACAGTCCTTTACTGGTGCAGCTTCCACCCATCTTGTTAGGTATTTCATCATGGTGATGATGTATCTTGACCCCGTTATTTTTGGATGGTGGGTTAATAGGTCCCACAAAGTCTATTTCCCATTTATCAAATACCTGTAGTGTCACTTGTGGTCGTAACGACATCTCATCCCTTTTGTTGGGTTTGCATACCCTTTGACATACATCACATCCCTGACAATATTCTTTCGAGTCCCTATGGATCATTGGCCACCATAGTCCTACATGGAGTACCTTCTACATGGTATCATTTCCTGCATAATGTCCTCCTTCCAATCCCTCGTGGGCTTCTGATAACATCCTTGGTCATTCCTGCTCAAGCACGTACCTTCGTCAAAATTCTATCTACACCCATTTTATATAGATTTCCTGGGATTAGTTGATAGTCGGTTGCGTGAACTACCAAGTTCTTCTTATGCACAATGGTATAATCATGTGGTGCAGTACCTATTATCAAGTACTAGATGATCTCTGCGAAGTAGTCATCAACAATTTGTACCGAGAATAGTTGTACATCTGGAACGTTTTCTTCTAAGCTTGTGGGTTCTTCTCCATTTGTGACCCGTGATAGGTGGTCAGGGCCTATGATCCATATTTTATGAGAAGAATGAAATGAATACAAATTATTAACAGGGGATTAACACAAAATAACAAATATATAGTAAAATTGGTTTTCTATTCAATAACGAAATAAGCTGAAACTGTAAAATGCAGTAGAAACAAGCTTGCTGGAATGGTGGTGACTTATCTCTGAGAAGAGATGTGACAAGAGCACACAATCGCAAGAAGATGATTAAAATGAGGCTCTAAAGGCCTTTTTACAATGAGAAGGGATGCCAAAAAACCTATACATCCAAAAACCTAACCCTAGGTGATGAAGTGCCAAAAGTCATGTGGGCCCTGTTTGGGTAAGTTAGTACATTAACTTCCCAGGGTCGTAACTTTTGCATACGATCTCCGTTTTAGGCGTATGATAGCCCATTGGAAAGGTATCATCAAGGAGATTCATTTTAGCTAAAATATTGAAGGAAATTTTATATTGCAAACCTACTTTCCCCAAAAAACATCATTTAGAGCCTTAAAATGGCCCCAGAAGTTAAAACCTGCTAAAAATAATAAATTACCAAAATTGTCATAAAATTGTTTTGAGCTAGTCAGACAAGGTGGGTGGCCACCAATATCCACCTAGATCAGTTCTCCCTCCTTAGGAATCAATGTTCTCCATTGCGTTGAGTTCCTGGGGGAGAGGGAAAAGCATTTGTTGAATCTACATCTTGGTGAGCTGCTTGTCTTGCTGGAGATGTCGTGCTGCTCAGTTTTTGGAAGTATGTCACGAACCTGTTGAGGCTGAGGTTGTTTAATAAGTTGAGATACATGAGAGGATAGTATGTAGCAGGAATATTTGTGCTTTGCTGCAACCTTTTCGACCTGTTTCTATTGGATAGAAGGTGCTTGGGGCGAGGCTGTAGTGGTTGCAATGTCCTTTTGTTCTCCTTTTGAACAGATTGTGAAGAAGCTAAATTTTGTAGTATGAGATACTACCTTGTGACACTTTTTAGGTGGAACAATAGTCGAAACTACCTCTGGTATTTTGTAGAGATGACCCCCCAAAGTAACAATGACACTACGCTGTTGAGACTCATAAACAATATGGTGCTTCTACATATATGGTTGGCCCAAGAGAACATCATAGACATCCAGTGGGGCAACATCACATAATACCTCATCCTTGAAGGGCTGGATGTCGTATGACAATCAACATTGTTGGCTGACACGAAGATCTCATCCTTGGCAAAGCCACTCAATGTTGTATGGTTGCGGGTGTGGTGTTGTCGACAATCCCAACTGTTTGACAACCTCTACTGAGATGAGGTTCTTCTGGCTTCCACTATCAACGATAAAATGCAGTGAGCTCCCCTTCACCCACATCTGTGAATGAAAAAGGTGCTCCCCCTCTTCGGGATCTATTGGTTCTTCTGGTTGAATTATTGCAATTGCGAAAATAGTAGTGGGGTCTGTGTCAATGATCTATCCTTTACCAATATTTTCAGAATCGGATTCTGAATCAGGGTTCATATCCTTATCTTTGATCTCGTCCACCAATGACTATTTTGAGTGACATTCATTGGTGTTGTGCCAGGAGATTTTGTGGAAATAACACCATTTTCCAGTGTCCTTCTTTGTCTTCCCATGACCCTTCTTTTCCTATGTACTGGACTGGTTTTCAAGAGACTGTTTGTTAGGGTTGTCTTTGTCTTGCTTTGGTTGTTGCAGATTTACAGATCCGAAATCTCATTTGTTCTGGTGCTTAAATTTTTTCTCGATTTTAGCAACATATCGATAAGAAACACCGAGTGATCAGATGTCCAGAAAATCCATTTCAGTCTGGATGTATCTATGTAGAGCCCCACGCTATTTTAGAACCAAATGTTTCTCATAGTCTTTGATACCCAGCTTGGTGCACAAGGTATGGAAGGTATTGGTGAACTCTAGAACTTCTTGGCCCCTCTCTTGCCGCAGTGTGGTCCATCTCATGTACTGGTCCTCATAGTTTCCAACAGGGTAATACTGTTCCTTTATCACATCCATAAAAAAATCCCAAGTGGGATTGGCCCCATATATTTTAGACTCCTCTATGGAACTCTTCTCCCAATAAATTTCCCACAAATGTTTGACATGGGGGAGATCTTTAAGGAGTGCAAAGGTGATCTTTTCTTTGTCAGAACATTTGTGAACAGAGAAATAATCTTCTAGCAGATTTAACCATTTGTCTAGGGCTTCTGCATCTATCTATCCTTCAAATACAAGAATATCAAAATTAACTTGTACCTTGAAAGGTGAGGTTCCTCCAAAGTGGTCACTTGATGAAGATGTGCTTGTTGATATCGGTAGGCATTGAAGGATGTGGGAAAAATTCTCCATCATTTCGTCCCTCTATCGCGTGAGAGCTTTCTCAAGTAACAGACTGATAGGATCATCTACTCTGTCATTTTTCTTTTCTTATACCATTGAGAGTTCCTTGGGTGTGTGAGAGAGATTTAGATTGAGACCCAACTTGCTATACTCGAACCTCGTCGATGACATGCACTGAAAAAAACGATCAAGAACAGCTTGCTCTGATACCACTGATCTAGATTTTATGAGAAGAATGAAATGAATACAGATTATTAATAGGTCCCTAACACAAAATATCAGAGATATAGTAAAAATGGTTTTCTATTCAATAATGAAATAAGCTGAAACTGTAAAATGCAGCGTAAACAAGCTTGCTGGAATGGTGGCAGCTTATCTCTGACAAGAGATGTGACGGCAGTGCGCATTCGCAAGAAGATGATTACAATGAGGCTCTAAAGGAATTTTTACAATAAGCAGGGATACCAAAATCCATAGACATCCAAAAACCTAACCCTAGGAGATGAAGCACCAAAAGTCATGTGGGCCCCATTTGGGTAAGTTAGTACATTAACTTCTCGAGGTCGTAACTTTTGCATACGATCTCCGTTTTAAGTGTATGATAGTCCGTTGGAAAGGTATCATTGAGGAGATTCATTTTAGCTGCAATATCAAAGGAATTACACATTGAAAACCTATTTTCCCAAAAAAAACATCATTTAGGGCCTCAAAATGGCCCTAGAAGTTAAAACCTGCTAAAAATAGTAAATTACCAAAATTGTCAGAAAACTGTTTTGAGCTAGTCAGAAAAGGTGGGTGGCCACTGATATCCACCTGGATCAGATTCCATTTAGTTTTCTTGGTTTGACGATTACTTCGAAGTCAAATTCTTGAAATAACAATAACCATCGGTAGATTCTCCCCCCCAACACTAGCTTGTTGACTAGGTACTTTAGGGCTGAGTGATCTGTAAACATCTTAAAATGTTTTCCCAATAAGTAGTGTGTGAACTTTTGAAGTGCATAAACCATAGCTAGGCCTTCTCTTTTTGTTGTGTTACAGTTTTGTTCTGAGTCAAATATTTTTCTGCTTGAAAATGCTATTGGGTGATCCAAGTCTCCTTCTCCTGGTTGCACTAAGATAGCTCCCAGTGCTATCGCTGATGCATCTATATGCACATGGAATGCATTTCCCCATTCTAGAAATACTAATATCGGAGCAATGACCATATTTTCCTTCAGGGTATCCAGACCATGTTGACACTTGTCATTCCATTGGTACTTTGTATCCTTCCTTAGTAGGTTTTCTATTGGTGATGTGATCTATGCATATCCTTTGATAAATTTCTGATAGTATCTTGTGTGTCCTAACATCGTTCATAGCTAATATGTTGTTTTTGGCACTGGTAAATTAACGATGATGGTGGCCTTTGCTAGATCAACCAACAACCCTTGTTTGCATACTATATGGCCCAATAGTATCCCAAATGGTGTTCTAAATATGCATTTATTTATGTTCAATGACATATGCCACTGTCTGCATCGCTCTAGCATCAAGTGTAAGACTTCTACATGGTTTTCCAACAGACTATAGACTATCCAGTTGTCCAGATATACTTTGAGAAAATGGTGGATGAGTTCTTTAAATGTTGCGATAACCACTCTGGAGAATATTGTTGGTGCATTCTTCAGTCCAAAGGGCATGAATTTATATTGGTAAGATCCCCATTCCATCGTGAATGTGGTCTTGTATCTATCCTCCTGTGTTATCTTAATCTGATGGTAACCTGAGAATCCATTGGTGAATGAGTACACTTCGTGTGCCCCCACATTCTCTAGCACTTCATCTGTGAACGGTGTAGGGAATGGGTCATGTAGGCATGCATCATTCAACTTCCTCAAGTTGATGCATATCCTAATCCCTCTTCCTTGTTTCTTGTCCTATACAACCATCAAGCTTATCCATTCTGATTCCTCGACTAGTTCAATTATGCCAGCTTCAAGCATTCGATCAATCTCCTCTTTAACTTTCTGTTTATATATAGGGTTTAGTCTATATGGTCGTTGTTTGATCGGTTTCGCTTTGGGTCTGAGAGGTATTTTCATTTTTCCCAGTTCCCCTGCTATACCTTTCATCTCTGTAAATGTTGTAGGAAATAAGTTGTTCTATTCACACAACAGTTATGTAATGATTTCTACTATTGGGTCATCCCAGTAGTCTCCAATGTTGGCCATTTTGGAATGTTCTCTTGTACCGATGTTAACTTTATTTACCTTTATTGGCATGGAAATAATTTCATACTCTATTTATGGTCCCTTCATGTCTCTGTCACCTTCTACTTCTACAATCTGAATGTCGCATGGGTTCTCGTCATCCAGTATGTCCTCCTGTACCTGGTAACATGACATTAATTACTTGACTGTCTTTTTATTTTGCTGCTTCTCTTCGGTAGTAAGTTCTACTTCTGGATCCTCAATGAATGTGACTCCTCTGATTCATTTCAGAACTGCTTCTATGTTGGGTTTCTCATGCTCGAATGAGAAAGTGGTGGTAAATTTTTGTTGCAATGTCACCCATGTTATAGTTCCTTTGCACAGTTCATGATCTGTATACCAGTTCACTGGTATGCCTTCTAATGTATGAATAAATTGGTGAGGCCAATCCTTTGGTGGTGTCAATTTCCACATCATTTCTCACTCCATCAATTGTTTTACAGGTGTCTCTAATCCTTCATATTTCTGCTGTTGTTTTTATGTGTTGCTCCGAACCTTATGCGCAATAGCCTCTTGCATTGGTACCAATTTGTGATGGTGTCCTTGTGTGAACCCCACCATCTGGTAAGTGTGGCCTTGAGTGCTAAGTCCAGTGCTCGTAGCCTCTAGTTCTCTAATACTTCATCTTCATATTTTGTCAATAATGTTTCCAAATTGTTAAGTCTATGGAAACTGGGTGGTTTTGCGATTTCTATGCCTATCCATCATACTACCCATTCTATTCTTACACATATTCTTGTGGATACTTCATGTAGTCTTTGTTGCTAGTTTTCTAACCCGATGTCTAAATTTGTAGCGGATGAAGTAATAGTGCACCAACTGCGTACTCTGTCAATAGTTGGGTTTACATAATCCTCCTCGCACGCAGTTGTTCAATATAACTGGCCGATTTCCTCTAAGACTAGGTAAGTGGGTTCTACGAACCTTTCCCCTTCTGATGGATCTAGTGGTGCTATAACCCTGTAATCTCCATATTGAAATGCCATTTTTCTTTTCTTCAAATTAATTATGGTATAGTTGTCAAATGCCCAGTCCATACCGAGTAGTGTCGGGTATGGTGTTGTTCCATCTACTATTTCAATGACTTCAAAATCTTCTTTGGTGCACACACCATCAAGATCTACCGTTATTCCCTTCAGCCTCCTAATTGGTAGGACTCTCTGTTGGTTTTCTAGTTTTAATTGGACATTTGAATATCCCAAGGTTGGTTCTCCCATGCATTGTCAGGTTTTCTTGGGTAGTACATTTACTTCAGATCCTAGGTCCAGTGCGATATCTCCCATATTGAAATCCCAAATGTTGGCATTTAATCTAAATTCCCTACTTGTTCTTCTCCTTGTGTGTAGGTGATTGAGAATCTTTGGTTCTAGCGTTTTCTCTGTCTCATTGTTACATTTCTCTAAGATGTTTTGCAATATTTTCATAGATGAAGGATCACTTAATATTTTGATGCATGACTGAAAAAAGCATTTGATAGTACTTACTTGTCCCTTGAGTGACATTCCTTTGGTATGATCCAATGATGGCGACATTTAGTATTCTGGGGCTTCGTGGGATGGTTGCATAGTGGAAGTCGATGTTGTGTCCTTTTGAAATTCCTGTCTAGCTTCCTTAAAAGTCTCGTTTTCTTTGGGCGCATTGAACTACTTCCTTGGTTCAGTGTTATTTCTTACCCACTAGTTCTGTGCAAGTTCTTGTCGGGCTGTGTCGTTTCCTGTCTTCATTCCTCCACAGGTGACTATGTTGATATTTCATCCATCCTCCCTTTCTTCGGCTGAAATCCATTGAACATTCTGGTTCCTTTTTTCCTGGATCTTTACTAACAGTGTTGGGAATTCCTTTGTCTCATGATCCGATGCACGAAAGTACATAAAATTTGTTGGCAGTAGTGGGCATTCCCTTGCATAATGTCCCAGTTGCTGAAAATTGTGACATGTGATTAGTCCTATGCAATGTCCAAAGCATCCTCTAGCTCTTCCTCCTCCTTGATAGCCTTATTTGTCCCCTGTCAACACGTTATATGGTGGTGCCTAGTTGTACTGCATGGTATTATACTGGGGTTGCACTGGGTTGTACTGTGGCTGTGTATTGTTGTATGGTTGTTGCACAGTGTTGTACTACTATTGTGTAGTGTTGTATGGAGCTGGGGCTTGATTGAACTGTGGCATTTATTTTCTAGTCATAATTTATGCATGTACCCTATAAGCATCTGATGTTGTCTCCCACATCAGCTCCATATTTTTGCAATATTTATCATCGTGGCCTACGGAATTACAAAAAGTGCAATAAGAATTATTGGGAACTGTCTGGTACTTATGCATCATCGTGCAATGATAAGGGTCATGACCTAGTTTCTTGCATATTTCACACCATAATCCTCCCTGTGGGAGTAGGTTTGACATGCCTATTGCCATATATTGCGTGAATGTTGGACAATCATTCTTGTGGTGTCCTTTTATCTTGCATGTGGTGCATCAAATAAATTATTGTTTTTCCTTGTTTTTGTTCTGATTAAACCGAAATGTGAGGTTCTTCAAATCCTCCTTAAATTCTTCAATGGTCGGGTCCATATGTTGGTATTGATTCTCTTCTAGCTGCAAGGCTTCCTGTAGCACCTTGGCCTGCGTCTGAAAATTTTGTTGTCGTAAGGGGTATTTTAGGTGTGGGAGTAGTTATTATATATTATATTAAAACATTTGTTGGTTTTAACCCACCGAAAAACTCTGCGCCACTGACCTGGGGTTCATCTCTTTCAGGGTAACAACAAATCCTAAAACTATTGGCCCTTCTGGTGAACCAGAAGGTAACATAGCACACATAATGCACTGCACAATCTCACCCGAGATAACTTTAATGGGTGGCTGTAAGACTCAGGTGTTTATAGCCTAGGATTGAGTAGGAGATAGAGGGTCTGTGTTCTGGGCCATTACTTATGATTTGTATTACAAATTACTATTATTTGACCTTCGAGATTTAATAGCACAACAACAATTAACTAGACAGTATAATAACTCATCCATTCATCGCTTTCAACATTTAACTAAAAAAAGTAAATAGAGATATGCATCCATTCATCACATTACATAGGTATTACCGTGGTTCACCCCCTCCCAGGGCTATGTCCATAAAGATTTGGCTCCTGGCTCTATTATTATGGTAGTTCTACAGTTCTTGTGCCTCGCACTTACAATTCTCCTTAGATCGGTAAGATCTTCGTGAGGAGAACTAGATCGCACCATGCTCCTCATCCTGGGATCTGATACTCGAGGCCTACCTCCCGCTTAGCTCACTTGTTACAAGTATTTCTCTTACTAAAACATTACATAAAATAATTTCAACTCTGCAACAGTAGTAAACCTCAACCTTCACGAAATCTCTGAACCTCTCTTTGATACTTGCTTGCCTATATTTATATCTATCAGGCTCTTCAGTCGTTTCCAGAAAAACTCTTACCAAAAACCCAAACTCTATTGTCGTTAGGTCATCCTTATCTGCATGCATTCACCGCTTCCTTCAAGCTATTGCCTCCTTCTTGCATGTGTGCGCCTTCTGCTTCTTTCCAGTTGTCGCTTTCCTCCTGCATGCTTTCTTTCCCACGATTTCTCTTCCAACTGTCATCCTTCTTCATGCACGCTTTATTTCCCACACTTTATTTTCAAGTTGTCATCCTTCTTCATGCACTCTTTCTTTCCCACTTCGGCCTATTTCCAACTAAAGGAAAATTCCTCCCCTAGTTCCCACTTATAGTATCATGGTCAATATTGTTGCTCCACCCTTGAATCAGTTTCTCAACATATTTCATTAAAAGAAATATATATATTTATATTTTTTAAAAGATCCATTCTATCATTTTCTTGGAAAAATATCCATGCCACACTCATGTTTACATTACTTCATAATCATAATTATAGATTGGGGGGAAATGTGGTGTTACACCCTCAAAAAATCACTTCAAGGAAAGGTATCGAAATCCTAGGGGGGGGGTTTGTTCCTCAATCCTTTTAATTTTTAAGGTTTAAATTGAAACCTACAAATTGAAATTTAACTAAGCATGTACATTCCCTTAAAAACATTGTAATAGATACAAAACATGAGAAAAATAGAATTTTTAACCCCTATAGAAAGTTACCTAAGTGCATTGTCCCTTGGAAAAAGCTACATTTTTCTAGCACTGGCCAATGCAGGGACTAGCCCTCATTTATGCATTAGTCAATGTACTTGTTGACCCCATTAAGTGTGTTGGTTCCTAAGTGGTATTTGACATATGTGATCTTGGCTCTGCAAGATTCCTCAGTGGTTTCTTTCCTGCATTGCTAGCAGTTAAGCCTTGCTGCAATTGCTTCTAGATTTTGAAAAATATCTACATGAGCACTGTTAGCACTGAGAATCACCCTTAGAATGTTGTAAGTGTAATCCCAATACCCATCAAAATGTTTAGAGTTGGATGAGTGATTATATTTAAAAAAAGGGATCAAACTGATAAGGTTCAAACCCTGATCTAATGCACAAAATTCCAAAGACTATATTCCAGCAAAAAGGGCTATCATAATCTCCAACCAACACATATTTGAAAGATTTATAGAAGAAAATGTAGGAAAACATCAATATGAACAGTCAATTTCACATCAGGCTTGATAGACACATTCATATGGCTGAAATTTCATTAATTAGAATCCTTCTAATCAAGAAATAAAGATTTTCTCCAAGAAGAGATGCTTCACTAAATACACAGTAAATCATCCACTGCATAACTCTATTATCAAATATGTTGATAAATCATTTATCAATAAATATTCCATTAGATAAAGAACACAAATATAATGAACAAAGAGAGGAGCACAAGATGATCTTTGACTACACAAGAATCTTCCATCCAGATATACGGAGTCTGGGAATTTACAAAATAGTAACAATCTATTTCCTATCACTCCAACCTACTATCCTCAAGATATATCCTTCCTTAAATATAAAATAGAATCCAAATAAACTTAGGAGGTCAAATCCCATCTCCTCCATTGGATTCTAAGCCTCGGAGATAGGTGGCAACAATCAAAGAGACAAAAATCCAACAAACTGCTAACTTTCAGGAATTTGTTGGAAGTCATTAATAAATTGTTTCCACCTCATGCATGAGGCCTATGATGGAGATAAATATTAGGTACATGTGTCCCTTGGCATCTAAATGATCCTTTAGAAGCCATTTGAATCCTCCTTTACAGGTGGAAACCTCCCAACAAGGAGAATATCAAAATTGTGACCGCTACAGGAAATTAGGTAGTTCCATTGTAAAACAGTTGGTAGTGCCACTTGTATGTTTAATATCTTTCAAACCATATCACATTTTGAAAAAATGAGAGAGTTTCTTGTTATTTGGAATGTTATGAACAAAAATTTCCTCTAGTTTTCAAAAATACCTTCTCAATTGTTCATAATCCAAGATTCAAGTTAGTGACTAAAAACTGGTAAAATAACTCTGCACAATTCGTTTCTGCCAGAATTTAGGTAGCAAATTTAGGTAGCGCCCGCCTGTGTGTCTTCGTGAAATTCGGTAGCATAAGTTCATGGGTGCTTTTGATGCTTGGAACCTTTTGAGAGTGATTTCAATTCTTGAACTTGGAGATTGAGCATAACCCAATATAAATTTAATTCCCCCCCCCCCATTATATTCATTTGCCAAAATGAATAATGAAGGACTTACGAAAAGTTGATGCATAAAACAATATTTTGCTAACATAGGCTCCATGGGGGATAGAGTCCTCCCTGTGAGGCTCTAAGAAATATTGTAGTTTCACTTGCCTTATCTATTGGGCTATGGATTCATATGTGCAACCAACCTCTAAATACTTTCAAAAACTGCCACTTATTCAAGAAACTAAAAGACTCGCTAGAAGCTAAAGGAAATCAAATGCTCAGGAAGTGAGCTTATTACCTATGCTATCCTATCCCAACCAGATCATCAACTCTCTCAAGTAAAGGAAATTTTCCACAATAACCATTCAAGCAACTTCATGACTAAAGGAATCCCATCCAGACCACTGATCAATAGAGAATAACAGAGGCCTGAAAACAAAGATATGAATTCTTTTAGAGAAACATGTTTACCCATGAATACCTGTGAAGTAATGAAAATTGGAATTTTTAGAAACTATGAAACATATGACTCCATATAAGCTGCAATTGGGTCCTCGAGACCATAGTCAGAAAGTTTGTGATTAAGAAAATACAACTTCTCATACATACATTCCTCTTTTCTTGAAAACAAACAACCTTCTGGTTCCCTTGAGATCATATTTTGATCATCAACAATTGCAATATCTTTTTTTACAACATGACGATCACAAGATAGTGGTATAACCGGGTTTAAATCACACTGATAATTATGATCATCCAAGAACATATAGTTATCTATGCAATCATCAATTATAATATGTTCAACATTCTTTGAAAACTGATCATAAACTAGACATGCATCCTTGTCCATAGAAAAATATGCAAATATTGAAGAATTTGATTCCAAATGTGAATCATACTTATATCCTTGATGTTGATCCAGATCTGATTCATACTCATTGTCCTCTTGCTGCAAATCTAAAATATATTGAAAGTCCTCTTTCCCATATGCATGCAAATTTTGAAAGCAAAGATGCTCTTGGATCCTCTTGGAAGCACATATGTTCTCATCAACTTCTTGAGCATCTTCAAATAAGATTTTTAAGGATGAAGACTTTCTTTCTCTCAGGAGAAGGGAAAGTTCTGGATACTGAGTCATAACATAGAAAACCATGGAAGCGGTCTTTGTAGGTTGGATATCCAAGGGCATGTCATGATAAATGTTGTAGAACCTTCTATTAAAGACGGACAAAGCTTCATTATCCTCTCTTCTCATAGCAGTGAACTCATGCAAGTATTGATCAAATGATTTTCCCTTTCCCTGGTATTTTAAAAAGGTTTCATATAGTTCATCCCATGAACCAATGGAAGAACTTCCATATTCTTGAACCACAAGGTAGCATATCCAATAAAATATTGATAGAAAAGCCTCATGACAATATCTTCCTGCAAGATTTCTAGATTTTCGATGAAGTCTTGAAAGGCTGACATATGCTCTTCTCTTGCAGTGTTATCTTTTCCAACAAAAGTTGGTAGGTAGTATAAAAATCTGGGAGGGTAAGGATGAAGAGAGGATGGCATCTTTAGAGGTCCAAACATATTTTCCCTAATCTTAAATTGGAATTCAATGGGTTACTGAACACTAGAAGGTTGTTGGTAAAGGTCAAAGGAGATGGCATCCTGAACTAAATCAGTTTTATTATTTGCAAAAGGAAAATAATCATTTGGTGCATGTTGAATTTCAATAGGCTGGTTATTAAGAACAAAGGGAATGGTAGTAGGTAATAAATCATCTTTGAAATCTTCATAATGGAGAGAATCATAAGGTTCAAACTGATTAAAAAATTGTATATGAACCTCATCTTCTTCAGGTGTTCGAAGTGGATGGATATCCTTAACATCAATGACATGGGAAGGAGGTAAATCTACTTGTTTGAAAAAGGATTATGCAAGAGTAGGTTGGTGGTATTTATACTATACAAAGCATAATATGATTCTTCTAATGTGTGCAAGGAAATTCAAGAAAGAATGCAGGACAAAGAGAAGAAGCTCGAGAAAGAAAGTCAGAACTTGATACATGAACTTGCCTTTTCCTTCCATTTATTTCCAAGCTTGTTCCCATAGTGGAGTCTTCCAATAGGTTCATCTTCATGGAGTCACCAAGTAGAAAATATGTACTCCTCTAGGTGCCCAACTTCAGTCTACCATCTAAAGATGGAACTGTACTTGTCGTTCTACCCAGGGAGATATTCAACATCCTCAAATCGCCTCCCCGGCAAGGTTGCCAAAAATTTTAGCACCGAGAATCACACTTATACTATTGTAAGTGTAATACTAGTACCAATCAAAATGTTTAGATTTGGATGATTGATTGTATTTAAAAAAAGGGATCAAACGTATAAGGTTCAAATCTTGATCTAATGCACAAAATTCCAAAGACTATATTCCAACAAAAAGGGCTGTCATAATCTCCAACCAACACATATTTGAAAGTTCAATAGAAGAAAATGCAAGAAAACATCAATATGAACAGACAATTTCACATTAGGCTTGTTTGACTCATTCATATGGTTGAAATTTCATTAATTAGAATCCTTCTAATCAAGAAATAAAGATTTTATCCAAGAAGAGATGCCTCAAAAAATACACAGTAAATCATCCACTGCATAACTCTGTTAAAAAAGATTTTGATAAATCCTTTATCAATCAATATTCCATTAGATAAAGAATACAAAGAGAGGAGCACAAGCTGATCTTTGACTACACAAGAATCCTCCATCCAGATATACAGAGTCTGGGAATTTACAAAATAGTAACAGTCTTTTTCCTATCACTCCAGCCTCCTATCCTCAAGAGATATCCTTAAATAGAAAATAACATCCAAATAACCTTAGGAGATCAAATCCTGATGCAGGAGCATCGTACAAAGCCAAAGCACATGTCTAGCCAAAGGAACAGCTGAACGTCCGGATAAAAAAAGGACACGTTTGTATGAAAATGTTTTGAATTTTGAAATATGAAGCATTAATGTAATAGCTAGGTGAAGCATACTTACATTTATATCTAGATGTTGTAATCAGATCTTGAGCGTTGCTCTCATCTATCGATTGTAGAGGCATTTATGCGTAATGAATGCAAGTAGGTAGATTTAATTTAATAGATTAGACAGCTTAGAAGCATAGGAGGGAAAACAAATATAAAGACCCTCACCCTTGTATCATTGTAACGATATGATCATTCAGAATTCATAAGATGGAGAGCTATTGAAGAGAGTTGTAGAGAAGAACCCATGTACAGGAGCACTTGAGTTAATATATAAAAATTTGACTCAATTTTCATGGTGTTATGATGATTATTGTTTACATTTGTTGAATGGTATGTTTACAGTTGATTTGTTTCTCTATTATGCATTTATCTCAATGTTGTCTTGTGTGTATGATTTCATGTTGAATGTATGAAGTCAGAAAGAAAATAAGAATGAGTTTCAATTGTTTCTCTCTTTGAGAATTCCTATAAAGAGTGCAGTGAACGTCCGTAAGGTGTGCGTTGACGTGGGTGTGAGTTTTATCTTAGAAAGCTCAGGAGAGATATCATTGTTCTTATACTTGCAAGGAGTGTAGGTGAAGCACAGAGCCATGCAAGGTGTGCACAGGCTGGTTGAGGCTTTAAAACTTATCAACCAAGGGGAAAGTTGAAGGAATACTATTGCAAAGAGTGCAAAGGGTCGAAGACTCAAATAACCAAAGGCTATTTGAAAGTTGTCGCAAGGAGTGCAAAAAGGAACCCTTTTGGAAGGGTTGAGTTTGCAACTGAAAGCTTAGGAGAGATGACACCTTTGAAGTGTTCAAAGGGAGATGGAGATCAAAAAAATATTCTCACAGAAATTAAGTTTAGGAGGGAGAACACCGATTCGTTTGGGCAGAAGTCATTGAGAAGTGAAACGGGCAGTCAGAATTCTCTGTGGAGAAATCGTGAAATCGTGAGGACCATAGGATCCAGTGGAGCTGTAAGGTGGTTAGGAGTTGGATGAACTCACCACCCTAATATCAAGAATCAACGTGAACCGTTGATTGTGGTCAATATGAGCCGTTGATCTCATTTCAACCCACATCATTGGATCATTTCATGAACTCAGGGTTCGTGAGTTTGGAGGGCATACCAAATTCTTGGTTTCACGAAGTCCCGAGTTGTGAGGAGTAGGGAAGGAGATACAGACCGTTGGATCCAAGTCATGAGAGAACCATCACGTATTGGGGGTTCAGGGGTTGAAAGAATTTCTTTTCGACTGCGAAGTCATGAAACGCCAAGCATTGAGGGATCGTATAAACACGTAGCACACCCATTAGGTGGGTTTGTGTGATTGATAGGTGGCGTAATAACAAGCGTCTAGAGAAAGGTGGAAGCGGGTGACAGGTGGAGGACACACGTCGCTTGGGAAGGAGTCAACCCATTGTTGACTTATCGCATCTTGGGGATTCACAAAGGAGGAGCATGAGGGCTTAACACTCCAACTCATGAAGTTGCGAGTTGCGAGGGGTTATAGAGTTAGGCCCTAGCCGACAGTCATTTGTATAGGCACTAGCAAGGAAGGATCCATTACCATATCGCATCTCAGGTGAGGTTTGGATTCAAGGGTCTTCGACTCACGAACTCACGAGATCATGAGTCATGAAAGGTGCTTGTGCTAAGGCTCGGTAGTGGTCACATGTGTTAGAACATAATCATGTAGGGGGTGTTCTCCTGAAAGAATTGTCCCCTTGGGAAAAGAAAGAGATTCGAAAAACCCATCTTTTCAAATTTTAGAGGGTGGGCGCGTCATTTTAATGAGAAGGCAGTTTCGGATGGCTGAGATCTTCCCACCTAGATCTGCAACTGAGGTTTCATTCCAGAGCCCCCTTGCCATTCTGCCTTTAACGGGGGGGGATCTGGAATCGGGCACGTATCTCTCAAACGGTCGATATTGAGGCACCTAGATCGATGACGCTCAAGCGATTCCGGACCCCCTCTGCCATTCTTATTTTAATAGGGGGGGGGTCAAGAATGGTGTGGTATTGATGTGGGGCCCCCTTCTTGTCATGTCACCTTATTTTTTGTTTTCTTCCTATCATTTGTTCTCCACTTGACTGTGTGGCAGGGCCCATTCCCTTTGGCCCCTCCTCACCCTCTGAAATCTATCCCACTCCCTTCCACATCAACCTCCCATAAATAATGTGTTCCCCATTACCATTTTATCCCATCACCTTTGCCCCTTCTTCTTGCCATGTGTATCACCCCTATTATTTTCGTGATCACTCCCTTTCCCCTCTCCATGCCAAGCATGCTATATCCTCCATGACCTATCCATTAGACCATTCAGCTGATCTAGGTGGCACCATGAGAAGACTTCCACATCCTAGAGGGGAGATTTGACTCAGATTGTTCCTGATCCCAAGATAGCAATTATTGAAGTTATTCGAGGTGGTTAGACATCGTCTCTTCCATAAATGGGAAGTCTGGAAAAGGATTAAAATCATGTCAATTCATCCATAGGACAGTCAGGAGTTTGATTGCATCTATCATAAGTGCACGATCGTCCAGAGTCTGCATGCACAGACTGCTAAAAGACATGCAAATGCAATGTTTTTAATACAGTGTCTCGGTTTCACTGTTGTTGTTTTCTTTGAGTATATGTAGGCAATTTTTCCATTTTTTAATCTATCGATGGTTGAGCTAGGATCTCTATTGTAAAGTTTTAACGAAACACTAGATGCTCTGGTTATGTATTGGCACTTGAGACTTCTTGCCTTATGAATGTTAGCTTCTTTCCATCTCTTTGTTTACACTGTGTTAGAACAACTCGAAGTTGGAGGATCCAGTCGAGTTGCACTGTTATAGGATGATGTAGGTTGGATCACTGTAATAGTTTCATTGTCTCTAATCAGTTCCTATATTTTCTCGACGTTGAATGATTTGGAATTGGAGGATCTATTCAAGTCACCCTTCAGTTCCCCGAAACTCAGAACCAAGAGGATCTTGCATTCTGATCTTTTCTTCCTCAAGCCGTTGAAAGGCCTGATGCACGAGGCAGTCTTGCTCACACATCTCACCAAGTCTTCAACTCACTCATTTTACAATCAATTCACTGATGGAAGTTAGATCAAGACATCCTTTGTTCTTTACATACCAGGCCTGGCCCCTGAGTTAGAGTGATACCTTTATGGGTCTCTACCCATTTGATCACCCATTAAATTTATTTTTAACATAAACTGATGGGCGTTGGGCTCTGCTCCTATCACAATCTAGGAGTGACTTCTAATGCTAACAACATGGAGACCTAAGGCTCGCACCTGGTGTTAAGTTGTGCAGGGAAGGTTTTCATGAAGAACCTATGGACTAGATTCATGAGGTTCCAATAGAAATCTGAGGGAGCTGCTTCGGATCGAGGAGAATTTAGAATGATCCTGTGTGGATCTCGAACCAAGGATTTGAGGTCTGTGTCAAGTTGGTATCAGAGTCTATAACAATTTATTTTCTTTCTATAGAAGAGAGAAGGGATAAAATTTTGCATCCATGCCACCAAGAAGAAGAGATAGACAAATACCTAATCCAGCAGTGGAAAGAGAAATGTCGAGAAGAAGAGACAGGCAAATACCTAATCCAGCAATGGAAAGAGAAATGTGTGAATTATGTGCCAGGCTTGATGCTATGGAGACAACATAGAGGCACACATTTGATGCTAGGGATATCAGCGAGGCTGAAAGTGAAAATGAAGATGAAAACGAAGAAGTTGCACTCAAAGATGCTGCAGAAGAACGCCTATTCATGGTTGTTGCAAGGATAGGTGCCAGAGCAAAAATGGACATTCTAGTGTATGAAGGAAACTTGGATTTTGAAGAGCTTCTAGACTGGATTAGAGCTCTAGACAAATACTTCGACTATGAGGATGTCGAGGAAGACAAGAAAGTCAAACATGTCATTACTAGACTTAAAGGGCATGCAACACTATGGTGGGATGAACTGTAGGCTGACAGACGCTGCAAGGGCAAGCAGAAAATAAAAAACTGGGATAGAATGGTTGCAAAGATGAAATCCAAATTCATAACCAGGGATTACCAAATTACTCTGTTTCGGAGGATGCATAATTTGAGATAGAAGTTGATGTCAGTGAAAGAATACACTAAATAATTCTATAGGATAAACATTAGAGAAGGTCATCGGGAAAGCGATGATGAAAAATTTTCAGGTACATGAATGGTCTGTGATATGAAATTCAAGATGAGATGAGCATGATGACCATTCAGACTATGGAAGATGCTTATCAGATGTCTCTGAAAGCTGAAAAGAAGCTGAGCTGGAAGCAAGGTCAAAGAGGTCGAGGCAAAAGTCAAAGCAGAGGCAAGACAATTTCCCAGGACATAATTCAGAAACCTAAGGAAGAGGAGAAGAAACCTCAAAATCAACCTTAGAGGGGAGGAATCTCACAGAGAAGGAAGTATGATGATAGAAATACTTTTCCTCGAGCCAGAGAAAGAGGAAGAGGTAGAGAAGGTGAAGTGAAATGCTTTGTTTGTGGAAAAATCAGACATAAATCCTATGAGTGTCCAGATAAGCAGAAAGAAGGTGGTGAAACTCACATTGTCGAAGCTCAAGGGTGAAATGTTGAGGCAGAAGACACTGAGGATGGAAGATCCTTAATGATGAGGAAAGTTCTCTTGAAACCAGAGAAGGAACTAGAGAACTCGGCCCAAAGAAACAGTATGTTTTGGACTGCTTTCAAAACCAAAGATAGATAATGCAAGGTCATAGTGGACAGTGGTAGCACATATAATCTCATATCTACAGAGATGGTAGAAAAGTTGGAGCTGGAGACTATTGTACATCCAAGCCCATACAGAGTTTCATGGCTACAAAAAGGACATCAGGTAAATGTCACTAAACAATGTTTAGTCGAATTTAAAATAGGAGGATATAAAGATGAAATATTATGTGATTTCATTTCCATGGATGTTTGTCACCTATTGCTGGGTATACCATGGAAATATGACAAAAATGTGGTTCATGATGGGAGAAAGAACACGTACACCCTGAAGAAAAATGGTAGGATGCACATGTTGTTGCCGATTAAGAACCAAGAGGTGAAAACAAAAATGAGAAACATTGTTCTTCTCATGAGTGGGAAGGAACTTCTTGATGAGGTTAAGAAGAAGGAAGACACACAATTTATTGTGGTTAGGAAGCCCAAAATTGTTTTGACCAGTACGAGAATAGATGATTTACCAAAAGAAATCTAGGAGTTACTGGGAGAGTTTGCTGATATAGTAGTGGACGAACTAACTTGTTTGTTGCCACCTAGCAGGAGTATAATCCATCATATCAATCTTATACCTGGAGCCATTTCTTCAAAGAAATCCACATATATATTGACGCTGCAGGAAAATGAAGAAGTTAAGAGACAAGACTAGGACTTAATGGACAAAGGATTGATTCGGGAGAGCTTGAGTCCATGCGTTGTTCCAACAGTGCTCAACCCAAAGAAAGATGGAGGCTTGAGAATGTGTATAGACTCAAGGGAAATCAATAAGATTACCATCAGATACAGGTTTCCATTGCCAAGGATGGATGACTTGATGGATTGCTTGACTGGAGTAAGATTTTTTTCAAAGATTGATTTGAAAAGTGGATATCATCAAATTAGAATGAGAGAAGGTGATGAATGGAAGACAACATTCAAGACGAATGAAGGGCTATATGAATGGCTTGTCATGTCATTTGGCTTAATGAATGTGCCCAGTACTTTCATGAGGTTGATGAATGAAGTCCTGAAGGATTTGATTGGGAAATTCATCATTGTATATCTTGATGATATATTAATTTTCAGCGAGACAGAAGTAGAACACTTAAAGCATTTAGCTGCAGTAATGAGGAGATTACAACAAGAGAAATTACTGATCAATGTGAAGAAATCGTCATTTATGAGAACATAACTCATTTATTTGGGTTTTTTTATCTCTGCAAATGAACTAAAAATGGATCCAGAAAAGATAAATGCGATTAAGGATTGGCCATCACCGAAGAGTTTATTTGAAGTACGAAGCTTCCATGGTTTGGCTAGCTTCTACAGGAAATTCATCCGAAACTTTAATGGGATTAGCGCACCAATGATGGATATGGTGAAGAAAAGAAATAAATATTTTCACTTGACGGAGGAAGTAGAGAAGATCTTCAAGCTGCTGAAGAAGAAGATCATTGAGCAACCAATTCTGGTTTTGCTAGATTTTAGCAAGACATTCCAGGTCAGGTGTGATGTGAGTGGATTTGCAATTGGAGAGGTCTTAAGACAAGATGACAGGTCAGTCACATATTTCAGTGAAAAAATGAATGAAGCAAAGATTAAGTACTCTACATATGACAAAGAATTATATGCAGTCATACAAACACTGAAGAAATGGAGACATTATTTGGTTCCCAAGGAGTTTGTTTTGTACAATGATAATCACGCTTTACAATTCGTGACTCGACAGGAAAAGTTGAACCAAAATCATGCTAAATGGGTTGAATTCATGCAAAATTTTACTTTTGTGATTAAGCATATTTTTGGAACTGCTAACAAAGTTGTTGATTCTTTGAGCAGTAAATGTTTGCTTATGTAGGAATTCAGAGTCAAGACTTTGGGTTTTGATAACCTTAAGGAAATGTATAGGGATGATCTAGATTTTAAGGAGGCATATGAGGCATCTAAGAATCCAATTATCAGAGACAGAGGCCAATGGACTGAATACATGATCCAAGATGGATTGTTGTTCAGGGGAAATCAGCTATGTATTCCAAAATGCTCCATGAGGGAGAATTTACTGAAGGAAAAACATAGTGGAGGATTGGCCAGACACTTTGGCCATGATAAAACATTCTCAAAGTTGAATGAATCATATTTTTGGCTAGGGATGAGGATGGATGTGAAGAAATTTTTGGACAGGTGTAGAATTTGTCAACACAGGAAAGGAAAAAGGCAGAACGCAGGATTATATCAACCATTTCCCATACCTAAAAGGTTGTGGGACGCAGTGAGCATGGATTTTATATTGCAACTGCAAAGGACACAAATAGGATGTGATTCGATCTTTGTGGTAGTCGAAAAATTTTCAAAGATGGCACATTTCATACCATGTCAGAAAACCAACGACACAACTCATATTGCAAACCTGTTTTTCAAGCAAGTTGTCAGACTTCATGGATTGCCAAGGAGTATCATTTATGATCGAGATACCAAGTTCGTGGGAAATTTTTGGAGGACCTTATGGAAGAAGTTGGGGACAAATTTGTCTTTTAGCTCAGTGTATCATCCTCAGATGGACTGACAGACAGAGGTCGTAAATAGGAGCTTGGGAGATTTGCTAAGGAGCTTAGTGACTGAACACCACAGTCGGTGGGATCAAATTCTTCCACAGGCAGAATTCGCTTACAATGATTCATTCAATAGAAGCACAGGGTAGATTCTATTCTAGATTGTATACAAAATTCAACCAAGGGGAGTTTCTAAATTGAAAGATGTAGAACAAGACGAATTCATGAGTGCTAGTGCAGAGGACTTTGTACAAGGAATGAAGGAGCTTCACAACTAAATTAAGGAATGATTGCAGAGTTCAAGTCAAGAATACAAGCAAAGAGCAGATCAACATAGGCGAGAACTTCAATTTGAATTTGGTGATCTAATTCTTGCACATCTGAGGAAGGAGAGGTTCCCAAGGGGAACATATAACAAAATGAAGATGAAAAAGATTGGACCGTGTAGGGTCATAAGGAAATTTGGGGGAAACGCATATGAGATTGAATTACCCGATGGGGTCAGAATCTCACCAATATTCAATGTCGTGGATTTGTACCCTTACAGAGTTGAAGAAGCAGGAGAAAATGAGGAACAAGAAGAAGTCCAATGGACAAAACAAATGCCTATAGCTGAAAAGCCATAGATGGAAAGAATAATTGACAAGAAGATTAGCAGAAAGACCAGGAGAAAGGAGTATTTTGAATACTTGGTCATGTGGAAGGGACATCTAGTGGAAGATGCCAGTTGGGAGGATGAAGTAGAAATTCAAAAGCATGGACAGACCATGCAAGATCTCATGAACAGGAGTTCATGAAAATTCTCAAGCGAGGGAGTATGATGCAAGAGCATTGTACAAAGCCAAAGAACACCCCTAGCCAAAGGAACAACTGAATGCGCAGATAAAAAAAGGACACATTTTTATGAAAACTTTTTGAATTTTGAAATATGAAGCATTGATGTAATAGCTAGGGGAAGCGTACTTACATTTATATATAGATGTTGTAAACAGATCTTGAGTGTTTCTCTCATCTGTCGATTGTAGAGGCATTTATGCATAATGAATGCAAGTAGGTAGATTTAATTTAATAGATTAGATAATTTAGAAGCATAGGAGGGAAAATCGATATAGACACCCTCACCCTTGTATCATTGTAACGATATGATTATTCAGAATTCATAAGCTGGAGAGATATAGCAGAGAGCTGTAGAGAAGAACCCATGTACAGGAGCACTTGAGTTAATATATAAAACTTTGACACAATTTTCATGGTGTTATGATGATTACTGTTTACATTTGTTGAATGGTATGTTTACAGTTGATTTGTTTCTCTGTTATGCATTTATCTCAATGTTGTGTTGTCTGTATGATTTCATGTTGAATATATGAAGTCAGAAATAAAAGAAGAATGAGTTTCAATTGTTTCTCTCTCTAAGAATTTTTGCAAAGAGTGCAGTGAACACCCGCAAGGTGTGCATTGACATGGGTCTGAGTTTTATCTTAGAAAGCTCAAGAGAGATATCATTGTTCTCATACCTGCAAGGAGTGTAGGTGAAGCACAGATCCATGCAAGGTGTGTGTAGGTTGGTTGAGGCTTTAGAACTTATCAACCAAGGGGAAATTTGAAGGACTACTGTTGCAAAGAGTGCACAGGGTTGAAGACTCAAATAAGCAAAGGTTATTTGAAAGTTTCCGCAAGGAGTGTGAGAAAGAACCCTTTTGGAAGGATTGAGTTTGCAAGTGAAATATCAGGAGAGATAACACCTTTGAAGTGTTCAAAGGGAGATGAAGATAAAAAAAATCATCTTATAGAAATTAAGTTCAGGAGGGAGAACACCAAGTGGATTGGGCAGAAGTCATTGAGAAGTGAATCAGGTGGTCAGAATTCTCCATGGAGAACTCGTGAAATCGCGAGGACCATAGGATCTAGTGGAGTTGTAAGGTGGTTAGGAGTTGGACAAACTCACCACCCTAATATCAAGAATCAACGTGAACCATTGATTGCGGTCAATATGAGTTGTTGATCGTGTTTCAACCCACATCATTTGATCATTTTGTGAAGTTGGGGTTCATGAGTTTGGAGGGTATACCAAATTATTGGTTTTTCAAAGTCTCGAGTTGCGAGGAGCAGGGAAGGAGATACAAAGCATTGGATCCAAGTCACGAGAGAACCATTGGATCATAACCTTTGTGGGTATCACGTATAGGGGGTTCGGGGGTTGAAAGAATTTCTTTTTGAATTCGAATTCATGAAACGCTGAGTGATGAGGGCTCGTATGAACACATAGCACACCCGTTAGGTGGGGCTGTGTGATTGATAGGTGGCGTAACAACAAGTGTCCAGAGAAAGGTGGAAGCGGGTGACAGATGGAGGAAACACATCGCCTAGGAGGGAGTCAACCCATTGTTGACTTATCGTGTCTCAGGTATTCACAAAGGAGGAGCACGAGGGCTCAACACTCCAACTCCCAAAGTTGTGATTTGCGAGGGGTGCTATAGTTATGCCCTAGCCGGTGGTCATTTGTAGAGGCGCTAGCAAGGAAGGATCCATACCCGTATCGCATCTCAGGTATCGAAGGTTTGGATTCAAGGGTCTTCGACTCATGAAATCGCGAGATCACGAGTCATGAAAGGCATTTGTGCTAAGGCCTGGTAGTGGTCGCATGGAGACCTAAGGCTTGTGCCTAGTGTTAAGTTACGCAAGGCAGGTTTTCATGAAGAACCTGTGGACTGGATTCATGAGGTTCCAATAGCGATCCAAGGGAGCCACTTTAGCTCAAAGAGAATTTAGAATGATCCTATGTGGATCTCAGACTGAGGATTTAGGGTCTGTTTCAAATCCCATATCCTCCATTAGATTATAAGCCTTAGAGATAGGTGGCAACAATCAAAGAGACAAAAATCCAACAAACTGCTAATTTTCAGGAATTTGTTGGAAGTCATTAATAAATTGTTTCCACCTCATGCATGAGGCATTTTATGGAGCTAAATATTAGGTGTATATGTCCCTTGAAATATAACTAATCCTTGAGAATCCATTCGAATCCTCCTTGACAGGTGGCAACCTCCCAACAAGGCGAATATCAAAACCGTAACCGCTACAGGAAATTAGGTAGCGTCATTGTAAAATAGTTTGTAGCGCCATGTCTATGTCTAATATCTTTCAAACCATATCACATTTTGAAAAAACGAAAGATTTTTTTGTTTTTTTCAATGTTATGAACAAAATGGTCCTCCGGTTTTCAAAAATACCTTGTCAAATGTTCATAATCCAAGCTTCAAGTTAGTGACTCAAAATTGGTAAAATAACTCTACACAATTCGTTTTCTGCCAGAATTTAGGTGGCGAATTTAGGTATCGCCCGCTTGTGTGTCTGCGTGAAATTCGGTAGAGTAAGTCCATGGGTTCTTTTGATGCTTGTAACCTTGTGATATTGTTTTGAATGATTGAACTTGGATATTGGGCATAACCCAATATAAATTTAATTCCCCCCCATTATATTCATTTGCCAAAATGAATAATGAAGGACTTATGCAAAGCTGAGGCATAAACCAATCTTGTGCTAAAAAGCACTACATTCATATTTTTCTACTCTACCTCATCTCAAATGAGATTCTCATTATCATCCATGTAACTTTGAAGATAATCCTTTAGCCTCCTCATCGTCTTTGTCAAATATTTAGGGGTTTCTATGGCTATCCTCTCATCTGATTCCTCATCTCCAACATGTGAGGTTTATTCCATGTCATGCTATATTCTTTTGTCATTATTTTTTCTCTCCTCTTTGTTCAAAAAAAGGTCAGTGTTATCCCATAACATGAATTGATATCATATAAAATTTATTGACTTCAATAAGGCTTTTACAGTCCCAATACCAAGACTCTGTTGACATTTCCCTTCACACTCAAAATCATGTGGTTATTGTGCATCATGTACTTTATTATTACTAGTTAAAAATGGTGGGAACTTTTCCCTCTTTGTATTCCAAGTAATGATAGGAGAAATATAATAAATTTTTAAATTAAATAAAATCTTCAAACTTCTTGTTGAGGTATCATCTTGATCATGACCATTACCCACCTTGAGATGCTCAGGTCCAATGTTTTAAACTAAAGATTTGGCATACAAGTGTTTTGATGACTGTCTGGCCCATTCAGGTCTAGTGTTTGAACCTATCACTCTGATACCATTTTATAACACACCCAATATCCTAAACCTCATTAGGCTGGTGGGGAATACAAATGTCCTCTTCCTAACCACAACTCTGATCTTGATTCCAACCTTATAAGTTGACTCTCCTCCTCACGATATTTCCAATGAATTGTGCCCAAATTTGAGCTATGGACAAAAATATATGGCCTCTTCAAAATATATAATGCATTAACCATAAAGTGACATCAACATGTCCACATGGAATCCACATGGACCCTGCTCCACATGTGTCAACTGATGTAGAGCTGACCTCTCATAGGACCAAAGGGTGTCATCCAAAAACCTATAGATAAACTCTCAGACACAACTAGCAGACTCTCAAGGCCTGCAAGGTTATCAGAATATTGGATTTTGAGAAATATCCTATGTGATTTTCTAACACCAAACTCCATGGTTCTCTTGAATTCCATGTCTTGCAAAACTATCAGGCTTATTCTTTTTGTAAATATCGATCGAGATGCCAACTTTTCATGCTCAATCCTCTTCCTGAACGATGTGGCCCACAACATTGTCAGACTCCCTCCATTGGACTCCACCTTTGGGAAAATCATCCTAAATGCGATCTCCCACAAACATCATCCCCTGAGCAGTCTTCCAAAGAGGTCATCATGACTATCAATATCCAATGGATATCTAGGACCAAATATTAATGCTCAATGGATGATCAATATTCATCCTTGGCATTTGGTCGATCCCTCTTGACCTTTACCATTATCAATTGTGAGTACCACCTATTCCCGACTGCCACGTTTCAATCACTGACTCATCTTCCCTTCTTGATCTATTCTTTGACACAACATGCCAATGGGGCATGCTAACTCAAAAATATTTCATGGCATTCTTTACACACCTATCCCTTATGAGGAAACATTCTTGTACGATGGATTGGATGGTAAACATTTGTGTCGATAAACAACCTGAATATACGTAGGTTTATAAACTACTTGTCGATTGATGGGTATTACTTGACCCCAACAAGTCTAGCAATCAATATCAACCACAAATCAATGCCTCTTGTTATTTTGAGCTTAAACGCTTGGGCTTGTTCCATCGGGGTGTCACACTAGAAAGCCTCATGGTCTTTCCTGAAACCCACATTCTAATAAGATTATGGATGCACACATTTGGGATTAAAATTATTCCACTCCTCGGGATATTTCTGATACACGATATCCCAATGGATGATCACAATTTACCCTCAACGTCCTAACGAATGGTTAAGATTGACCCTTGACACTCAGGTGAATTTCTCAATTTCATCAGTCCACTTCCTGATATTTTCACATAACAACATCAAGGCCAATCTCGACCATTACTAGGCCTCAATCATGAGAAACATTGAGGGAATCCAATAGTTCCCCAAGTGAATACATTATTTTCTCAATTCATGACATTCTTAACGATTGGTCACAGAATTGTAGGAATTTTTGTAAAACATTTAAAGTCAGATAAACCAACAAGCAAGTCTAACCATATTACAAGAATTTACACATTCATTCCTCTAATACATTCTTTACAAGATTGTTAAAATTTTGGTATGCTCATTTAACCATAGATAATGTCACATAATTGTCACCCAACCATAGGCACTTACACATTCCACCCCTGAGCACAATAACCTTTTCTTAGATGGATTCTGACAAGTCCACTAGAACCAATAGATAAACCCTAGCCATAAATGCCAATACTATTGTGGAAACAACAAAATATCAAGAAAGCATACCTCTACCAATAGAAGTGTACCTTTACCAAGAGAAGCACACAATAGAGATACCGGAAATATTGAGATTACACAACAACATTTGTTGCACTACCCTCTCTAGACATGCACCTCCTTATATTGCAACTATTTCTCCTTAAACTTGTGCCTTAGTTGAGTGAGTGAGTGAGTGTGTCCAAATGAGCTAAGGTGTCTCCTTATTTATACTAGCATGTCCAAGTGACTTTTCCAGGTGGGGTCGACTTCTCTTTCTAGGTCCTTCTAATTATTTATTATTATTCTCCTTGGTTGATTTTTCTCCTAGGGTTTTCACACATCTATGTAATGGTTCTGTTACTCTTGGAATATTCTATTTTAAGTACAAAGGTTATACTTGGAGGTTAATACCTCCCACAACTACCCAAAAATCAACACTTCCTCTTATCCAGGGATGTATTAACTAAGATTTTCTTCATTTAATGGTATCAAACACATCCATCCATCTCACATGGCATGGGAAAGAATCACATGGTATTGCATACCAATCTATAGGTAGCATCACCATAGCCACATAGACTATTTTCTGATCAAATAGATCATGTCTCAAGTAGCATGGACATATAGGCCATCCCATGATCAAACAGATCATGTCACAAGTAGCATAGCCACATGAACTATCTCATGATCAAACATATCATGTTTCAAAAGTAGCATAGCCACAAAAGTTATCTCATGATCAAGAATATCATGTCACATAGGATACCTCATGATCAAACAAATCATGTCATAAGTAGCATACACACATAGTCTACCTCATGATCAAATAGACCATGTCATAAGTATCACCATCATAGCCACACAAGATTTGGCATAGTCAAAGACACATACTATCTGATGGTCATGTCACAGTCTTGCATTTGGGACCTCATCAAAACATGTAACATCTCTCTAGTGGGAACAACCTCATTGTCCTCTCAAACCTTATGTCATTACAAATATTTCATCTAGATCACACAGAACTATAAATCTATATCACAAGGAAATATGAAACCATCCAACTCACACATAATCTGGAATATGCAGTTGATCTAGTTAACACAAAACTACGCTACTACCCAATCCAAACGGATTCTAAGAAACTGCAACTCACCCACTCACACATAATCTAGAAAATATCCCTAGAGCTATTTCTTCTGGTTGGCACACCAAAAATCCAACCCACAGTGATTGGGAATCTAACCACGATGGTTAGGTGATGTAGTTCACACACACTACCCATAGAGACCAAGGATAGGAAAAACCTTTAACCACACAGGTTGGCCCTCCAACTTGAAAAGATGGGAAATGCTCCAGCCCCGAAGGCTCAACATATGATGACCTTGTGCGAGGTCATGCTGACTGGTTCCATAGTCAGTAACATGTATGTAAATGACCACTTGCTACTTCCACACTATGCAAGCTACTTCCCCAAGAATCACAAATGTGACTCATCACTCCCTCTTACTAGGGAAGTCCTTCTGGACCACACCAAGATTGTCCTTGAAGTACACAAACTTTACCTTTGAGAGAAGCTTGGTCAACACATCTACTATCTACACATCTGTAGAAACAAACTAGAGCTTCAGTGATCCCTTATGCACCATATCTCTGATATAATGGTACCTTATCTCAATATGCTTGGACTTTTCATGAAAAATCGGGTTCTCTAACAACTTCACACAACTCTGGTTGTCGCACCAAATATATTTTGCCTCTAACTCGAGATAAAAAAATAATTAAAGAAGCTTGTGAAGCCACACTACTTTGTTTCTATCTGAACATGCTTCTCGAAACTAAGGAAAATATCCATATCCTATTCCTTCTCACTGGCTTCCTCTTCTGTCACTGAAAGGGGGGAATCTTCCTAAGAGGTCTCATATCTCCTTGAATCCTCTAAAGCTTCGATATGGAATCCTCAAAATAGAGACCATCTAATATGTTTCTTTCTGCAATAGTCACAATAGCTCCCCTCATATTTATCACATGTGACCTACCCAGAACAAGACCAACAACAAGGGAAAACAATAGATAAGAATAATAATCTTATAATAAAAAAAATAAAGAGAAAGATCATCATAGTAGCTCCTTATCAGGGCTATCACCTGTGACCTGCCCAGAGAAAGAGTAAAAACAAATACAATAATAGGAACATAACTTTTTAAAACTCTTCCAGTGTTGTGACCAATCATTATTCCATGGTAACCTACCCAGAACAAGAAACAAAAGACAACAATATCTCCTAGAAGAGATCAATTTCATCTTTCAAATAGGTGCATCATTAATACTAAACAATGAGAATGCAAATCATACCAATAATATTCAAGTGTTACTAAACATTTTATAAAAATAGCAATGATAGAACTCTAAATATTGTTATTCTAATTACAATAGTTACTTAAGCTATGGAAATATAAAATATCAAACCTGATATGCAAACCTAGAATCTTGTTGCCCTTGTCCTATTTGAGTTGTTATCTATTGTCAGATATTTCTTCACTACTGCCTCCAACTCTTGGGCTTCCTATGAGTTCACTAAATCTAAGATCCTTAATCAACTTTGTCAATATCCTCTTAGTCTTGACCTCATTCTTCCTGAACTTTGCTTTCGTGTCTTCTTATTTTTGTTCTTGAAGTATCTTCTTGAAATGATCCAATAACTCATTCTCTTCTAGAATAATTCTAGGATATGAAGTTATATTCTCCATCCAATCTAACCTCAACTCTCATACTGGTTGACATTTTTGCTGGTAGAAACCCTAGACTTGAGAAATTTCAAATTTTTTAACTTTACAGAACTACAACCAGAGTGTTGTAAGGGCGTGCACTAGGGTAGGGAGAATTTATTTCTGAAAATATAAGTCCTAATGCCTTGGAAAAGATGTTGAATGATCTTGAAAAAGAGAGTGTGTTGTAGTGGTAAGATATTGTGGCAAGACGCAATGACAAGGTATTGCGGCAAGATGCAATAGAAAGGTACTGCGACAATATGAAACAACAAGGTACTACAAAAAGATATGATATTCCTTATAGTGGTTAGAATGTTATAAAGGTAACCAACTCTCATACCATGTTAAATTTTTGGTATGCTCTTTTTCCACAATCAGGTGAGCACGTATTGGTTCAACCATATACTAACTCAAAGTGTTCACCGAAAATCATATATTTGGCCTAGTATTCGTCAAATACATCAATGAACTAATCATCTTCCTGTACAAGGTCACATCCACTATTTCTGAAGAAGTATCACTCAATAACTTTAGGTTCGTCACCATTGGTGTGGGCATAGATTTACAATCCAACATCTCAAATCTCTTCAGGATCTCTACCGCATATTTTCCTTGGCACCGAAAAATCTCATTTGCTTTCTACCACACCATTAGACCGAAAAACTAATGCATTATACCCAGGTATTTCATCTCAATATTTGATGCATGATTTCTCTTTCACTCATAGATGAGGTTCTTGTTCCCTTTTAGAAACATGTCATGCACATATAACAATAATATCATTGGTCCACCATCCACAACCTTGAAGCAAACATTGGAATATTCTTTACTCTTGGTAAATCCCAAGCTCATCAGGAAATTGTCTGATATGGAATATCATGCCCTAGGTTCCTACTTAGGACCATACAAGGCCTTATTCAATATGTAGATATGAGACTCATTCTCATGTATCTTATGGCTTCTCTAACACTTCTTCTAGTTACTGGAGAAAGTGTCTCTTCATAATCTTCTCCCTCTTGCTCGAAGAATATTCTGGCCACAAATGAATATTTGTAAATCTCTATACTGCTATATACAACATTCTTGATCTTTTATATCAACTTATAAGTCACCACTGACTTCCCTTCTAGTCTTGAAACCAAGGAAAATATCCATATCCCAATCCATCTGATTGGATTCCTCTTATGTCACTGAAATCCCAAGAGGTCTCATATCTCCTCGAAGCCTTTGAATCTTCGATATAGTCTCCGCAAATCATGGTACCTTTATGTCAGTACTGGGATACATCCCTCTCTCCCATATGAATCCGAGGAGTAATACTTTATGAATGAAGGTCTCTAAGCCACTGAATCTCTATGATATCAGGATCACTCTGAGTCTCCTTGGTCTCTATGAAGCTTGACTCCTTCTAAGTCTATATAATATTTGGAGCCATCTTCTCCCTTTGTATGTGATGATATCCTATGAAGTCTTATCTACTATGAATGGTCATTGGGAAGATTCTCCTCCCTACTTGATCATGAGGGTTGACTCCCTCTGAAATCGATCTCCTTCTAAGATGGTACTTGGTGGGTCCAACTTCCTCACCACTAGTGGAGTCATTTAATCCTTCTCATGAAATGGCTCATCAATGATATATATATTTGCATCCTGTAGAGTGTCACAGGACCATGATGGTCTCCTCCTGGTTACTACAACGATTCTGGGTAGGCTGTTCTTCCTCTATTGACTCTTCCTGATGATTTGAAGAGTGATCAACTAAACTAGAGGGATATGTTCAGTCATCTTTGAAACCTTCTTCTCTTTACAATCAATATCCATATGAGATACTTTGTATCCCACAAAATTACCCTTCTTCTTCCTCTATACATGGATGTATACGATCATGTATACAACTTCTTATCTTGGATAATCTACTCCATGCCTCAAACTAGAGACCATCTAATATGTTTGTTCCTACAACCATCATTATATCTCCCATCATATTTATCACCTTTGACATGTCAGGAAGAAGACCAACAACAAGGTAAAATAGTAGAAAAGAATAACAATCTTATAATAAAAAAAAGAACGAGAACAATTGTCATAGTATCTCCTTCTCAGAGCTATCACTTGTGACCTGCCTACAAAAAAAGTCAAAATAAAATAAAATAATAGGAACAAACCTTTTTAACACACTTCCATTGTTGTGACCAATCATTCTTCAATGGTAACCTACCCATAACAAGAAACAAAAGACAACAACATCTCCTAGAACAGATCAATTTCATCTTGCAAACAGGTGCATCGTTAATATTGAACAATGAGCATGAAAATCATACCAATAATATTCAAGTGTTACTAAGAATTTGATAAGAATAGCAATGACAGAACTCTAAATACTATTATTCTAATTCCAACACTTACTTAAGTTGTGGCAATATAAAATATCAAACCTGATATGAAAACTTGGAATCTTGTTGTTGTTGTCTTATTTGAGTTGTTCTCTACTATAGGAGACATTGTCACTACTGCCTCCAACCCTTGGGCTTCCTCTGAGTGCACTATATCTAAGATCCTTAATCGACCCTGTCAGGATCATGTTGGTCTTGACCTCATTCTTCTTGAACTTTGCTTTGGTGTCTTCTACTTTTGGTTCTGGAAGTATCTGCTTGACATGATCCAATAACTCATTCTCTTCTAGAATTATTCTAATATTTGAAGTTATTTGCTCCATCCAATATGTAATCAACTCTCATACTGGTTGATATTTTCACCGGTAGAAACCCTAGATTCGAGAAATTTCAATTTTTTTTAACTTTACGGAATTGAAACTAGAGTGTTGTAGCGGGGTGCACTAGGGTATGGAGAACTAATATGTGAGGAGATAAGTCCCAATGCCTTGGAAATGGTGCTCAATGATCTTGACAAAGAGAGTGTGTTGCAATGGAAAGGTCACTACAGAAACAAAGTACTACACCAAGATGCAGTGGCAAGGTATTGCAGAAAGATGCAGCAAGAAGATGCAATGACAAGGTTCTGCAACAAGATATGATGTTCCTTCCAGTGGTCAGACTATTTTGAAGGTAACCAACTTTGATACCATGTTAAAATTTTGGTATGCTCGTTTAACGATAGAAATTTTCACTTCATTGGTATCCAACCATAGGCACTTACACATGCCACCCTCAAGCACAGTAACCTATTCTTATATAGATTCCAATAAGTCCACTAGAACCAACAGATAAACCCTAACTAGAAATACCAATACTTTTGTCGAAAAAACACAATATCAAGAGAGTGTACCTCTACCAATAGAATCGTACCTTTACCAAGAGAAGCGCACAAGAGAGCTACCAGAAAGATTGAGATTACACCACTACAATGGTTACACTATCCTCTCCATACTTGTGCCTCCTTCTGGTGAAACTACTGCTCATTAAACTTTCACCTTAGCTGAGTGAGTGATTGATTGTGTCCAAATGAGTTAAGGCGACTCCTTATTTATACTATCCTTTCTAAGTGACTTTTCTAGGTGGGGTCAACTTATCTTTATGAGGCCTTATAATTCTTTATTATTATTCTCCTTGGGTCGACTTCTCATCTATTTTTTTCACACATTTGTTTAATGTTTCTCTTACTCTAGGAATATTTGTTTCTAAGTAAAAAGGTTATACTTAGAGGGTAATACCTCTTGCAACTACCAAAACATCAACAAATATTTCATACAAATTCATGAATTACAAAACATGTACATTTATTTAACCATCTGAACACATGAAGCATAATTGAAACTTATTTCTTCAACATGTTGTATGACTACCCACTAATTGAGGGTGAGTTATTTTCCACCCAACCATAGACTATGTTGTACTATTTTCTCTACAATAGGCCACCCCCTGCCAAACTATGATGCCACCAAGAGAAATTAGGTTTCTAAGAAAACATTAGGCTAGGGGTGAGTGCTCTCCCATCCATTCTTTTTGATAACTTCTCTCATCCCCATATATATATATATATATATATATATATATAGAGAGAGAGAGAGAGAGAGAGTGTGTGTGTGTGTGTACTTACTTCCCTTCATGTCAAGGATGGTATGCCAGGTAAACTAGAATCCTTATGAATCAAGGCTAAGAGAAAGAATGTCAAAAGGCTATATTTGAGCCGATGTAGAAAATATAACAATTTTCCTCATAACTACTCAAGTTAGACCCCACTTATAATTAATTCTTATGAAATTATATATATGAGTTGAGCTATTAATATTGTTGAAAATGTTGATTTTGTTATTTATTTTCCCAAATTCTTGAAAAAACTTTTTTATTTTATATTTTTCAAAAAATATAATCTAATTTATAATAGAATAAAATTGAAACTTGATTTTTGAAGAAAGAAGTGATAATCCAATATTCATTTGAAACACTATGATTAAAAAATTATATTGATATTTAAATTTGAAGTTTGATATGAATAAATTTTGTTTCCAATTGTAGATCTCAATTATAATAAAATTTTAATAAGAAGAAAGAATAAGTAATCATGTTTTCAAATTTAAACATTTTTTTTATTTTAACAATTTTCAAAAATGAGGTTGGTCGACGCTCAAGGTTTGTGCGTCACTGTAAGTGTGACCATGTGCATATTCAAAGACATAATTGATTAGGTGAATCCTCCTCACAATGAGAATCCATGAAGAGGTCCTCCATGGATGTGATAAATGAAGAAAAGAATGTGTAACCATAGTATAACCCTGTGCAGTACAACCAGGTACCTTAGTAAAACTCACCGCGAGGAGACCGAGAAGGATACAGAGGTTGAGGATGAGGTAGAGGAAGATTTGGAAGAGGCAGAGGCCCAATAGTGTGTCACAAATTCCAATGGCCATTAAATTATGCAAGGGAATTTCCACTTCCACCAGCGATATGTATGTACTGTCACACTATTGGACATATAATCATTGATGTCAAAGGGGAAGAGATAATCACATTGATGTGTTTGATGTCTATTGATGGGAGAGATTGATGTGGAGAGATAGTCACATTGACTATTGATGTAGAACATGATGTATCTACATGTTGACATCAATAATTGGTAATTGGTGTTGGCATCAATGACAACA
>JASDQU010014870.1:257281-268277 GCA_032191745.1 Picea mariana
CTCAGGTTGTAGCCTGAGAACATAGGGGGTTGTAGCCTCCTTCTGGTTGTAGCCAGAGAATTGGGGAGTTGGAGCTTCCCTCAGGTTGTAGCCTGAGAAACTAGGGGGTTGGAGCCTCCTTCCAGTTGCAGATGGAAAACAAAGGAAGTTGGTGCTTCCAATGAATGTAATTCTTAAAGACATATAAGAAAAAGCATTCCGTGGTTTTCTCCCGATTTGGGTTTCCACGTAAAACACTGGTGTACTGTGTATGTGTATGATTGTTCATTTGTTCATTGCTTATTTACTCTGCACTTATTGGATAATAATGCTTCATTGATATAACACTTGGATTATATGGTTAAATTGCTTTATCACTGATTCACCCCCCCTCTCAGTAATCCAACAATAGTTGGATCACTTTTGAGTGGAAGGACATGATAAGCTGAAAAGATCTGATATATCGATCATCTGAATACCCATTAGCCATCGGATCACATCTGAATTCCCATCAGCCATTGGATCATTTTAAAGTGGAAGGATACGATAAGCAAGGCTAAAGGGTTAAGAATCTAATTATCTGAATATACTACTACATATTGAAAATTTTGCGACGACCACTTGCGATGAAAGTACTCTTTCGTCGCAACATGCAAGAGAAAAATTTCATCTTTTCTAAATCTACCCCATATTCATCGCAATCTCGATGCCTACAATTTGATTAAATTATTATGGTCAATGTTCATCTCATGAGAGACACCTGTAGATTGTCCGTCGCTCTTGCGACGCACGTTGACCATAATAATTTAGTCAAAATTTACCGTTGAAAATTACCTAAAATAAATAGGTGGAAAAAAAATATTTTTAGGTCACTATCATCGCAATTGCGATGATAGTGACTTAAAATTGGCCTATAAATATTTGACGATTTAAAGATGTTGTGACAATCTTGCTATAACAACGATGGTTCCGAAAGGGTATTTTTGTGCGGAAAAATGTCGCAGAATGTTGTTAGAGGTGGGGAAAAATGTAAAGCGGGTGAAAAGGGTGATGGTAGATGTTATTTACCTTGTAAAAAATATTGCCTCAGATGTCCCGTAATAATTTTAATAGCAACAACTACAAAACATTGTAGGAAATATGGTCACATTGATGGTGGATTGAATGAATATCGTCCCATGGTAATTAGCTATATAATCATTATCTTTTTTTTATTTTGTCAATTTTATATAAATTTATATATATGTATATATATTATTTGAATGTTTGTTATATTATACACTATTTTTACATGATTGTTTTTAATTATAAAGTTAGAGTTGCCCTCTAACTTTTCGTAGAATATTGCAGCAAGTATTAGTAGAAATGATATTGTACAAGTTGAGAAACATCATCATGACTAAGAAAATAAGGATCTCATGGAAGAATATGACGGGACAAATTAAGTTAATGATCCCATGGAAGAAGATGATGGGAAAAATCAAATGATCCAAGACTTGTTTTCGCAGCCAGATGAGGATGGGAAAATGCTGGTATTTATGATGAACCTCTATTAGAAAAGGCAAATAAACAACTTTATGAAGGATCAAGAGAAAATGTTATCTCCACTACATTATTTATGGTGAACTTAAAGGTTATGAATAATTTGTCGAACACTTGTATGACACAAATACTAAGGCATGTAATATGTTTCATCTCATACTGTACATAAATGTTGATTTTTTTATATTAGTTTTTAGTGTTAATTAATGTGTAAAATAAGAATGCATTTTTTACGATTAATATTCTCACATTAACTAGTTGTTTTTTATGTTGTAGATTGTTAGGTGAGTTTTTGTTACAATCTTCAAATATTTTACCTCACACATATCGAGGTTTGCATGACAATATGAAAGACATTGGAATGGATTATCAAACTATATATGCATGTCTTAATGACCATATTATATATTATGGACAACATGCCTCGAAAACTGAATGTCTGCAATGTCTTATAAGTATATATCGAACTGATCAAGTAACAAAAAGGGTGCCTGAAAAGGTTCTTCTACATATTCCCATAATTCCACATTTGCAGCAATTGTTCAGGTATGAAAGCATAGCACAATTTATGGATTACCATGCACATAATAGAAGTGAAGATGGTGTTCTTCGAATGCCTGTCAATGGTTCTGCATTTAGGGAAATTGAGGAAAAATGGGCAGATTTGTAAGGTCTCTTCCAACAGAGCCTTATAAAACATAAATTTAATGAGAGAAATGTTATCTTAACATCTTTACTATTTCCTTATTCAGCATATAACCATTCATAACCATTCATTATTCAACATAATTAAAATTTATGAGCAACATCATAATAAATTACATAACACAACATAATAATGAAAATACATACCTCTAACTAATGGTACTTGATATTCTCCAACTCTTCCTGATACTCTTCCCAAAACCAACTAACCTCCCAGCTAGTTAGGAATAGAGCCTATCCGGCTCTCTAGCTCCAGGATTCTGTAAGGATTCCTAGCCCCAAAGCACAAAACTCCCAGCAATAGGTGCCCCCTGTCTCAATGCACCAAACTCCAACAATTTCCTCCAACAAAAACCAGTAATACAGTCCTCCTTTCTCAAAATGATGCTCTCTCCCCAAAATCCAAAAGTTCCCCCTCGAATGTTTTTTACTCCTCTTATCCTCCTTTCCCCCTCTCTCATTCCCCACCTTATCCATTTCATTAAGACTCACCCACCTTATCCTTCCATTCAATGCCAACCACCTTATCCCCTTTCTCTTAAATGGTTCCCTCATTCGATACGTTAAGTTTTCATTTAATAAATTAAAATTTATTAAACTCAAATTCATTAACCAAATATTTAATCAGTTAATTAATTAACTAATATACATTAAACAATTATTAAATCGGGACAATTAATTAATTAATTAACTAATATACATTAAAAAATTATTAAATTAATTAATTAATTAATTAATTAACTAATATACATTAAACAATTATTAATTCAGGACAATTAATTAATTAATTAGGTTTGTTACATACACCCACCCTTCAAGAAACTTCATCCCGAAGTTAAATTATTTTAAGATACAAGGGAAAAGACACAGGGTTCACACTTTCATATCCAATAACCAACATTATCAGTAAGTAAGCCAAGAAAACTCATACATACTAGTGTACATGTGCAATAAATGCATGTGTAGCTAGTACATACAAGTGTCGTGCATGTACTAATAACAATAACTATCCCCTCTATAGTAATTTTTGTATGCATCCAATCCATTCAACAAGACTATTCATTTTATAAAAGATAAAATCTCAATCAAATGTTTGTGAAATCCCTTAGTTACAATTATCTAGCTCAACAATTTTATTTAGACAATTGTAGTTTAGTTAAGTAATTATGAATATTCATATATACACATTTTCTTTTCAGAAGGAAAAATAATAAATTCCACCATAAGGCAAATTTCCATACACTCTCAACTATTTCTACTCATCCTTCCTCCCTAACTTACTTCCATCTTCCATTCCTATCCTTCCTCTGCTGGACTATCTTCGAGCATCAACTATATTGACCTAACTCCAAATAGAACCTATAAGTAGAAGTGTCACTATCTTGACCAAGATTCCCTAGCAGGCAACTAACAGTCATCATCACATGTCTAGGGGAGTGTGAGCTAACACCGTCCTCCCATGACTCTAGGTTTCCGAGGATACATGGTGGGAAATACCTCCACCCCTCCTAATAGGACTAGGGTCCGCACCCTACAATGGAATATATAGTGGCACCATGTTGCTGGTAGTTTTGTCATCATTTATTCGGTTTTAGGTAGTCTCACCACCTGAAATCCTGCAATGGTCCACATATCATAGAAATGCATTCAAACCAATATAATTTCACATACAAATATTCATACCATATTGTTTCTTGGTCGGTGATCATGACATCCACTTTTATTACCATTATCCCTTGGCTATTTCATAGCCCAATGACCTACAGATTAGTCTGTAACACAAACTCATACATATCTATGCATTATCATCATGTAATTGCATACAACCATAATTTCAATTCGGTATCCATGTACAACAACTTTAACATCAAAGTTTTCAAGTTAGAAAAAGATCTCATAATATCCCATAATTCAATTAATGTTACCCATTCATAGAATTATCATTTACATAATAGATTGCATCATATCCAACATCATTCAAATAGCATTTAAACCTTCATAGGATTTGCATTCACACAGTATATCACATCATATCCATGATCATCAATAACATTTAAAAATTCATAGAATTTACATTCACATAGTAGATCAAATCATAACCATCATCATCAATAACATTTAAACATTCATAAAATTTACATTCTCACAATATATCGCATCATATCCATCATTATTCAAATACATTTAAACATTCATAAAGGTTCATACGTCTTAAAAGTTCAAGTGTATCATTTAATAGTTTTATTGTGAATAGAAAATAAAGGTGTTTAGTCCTCAGGTAATCCTAGTTGTCTAAGTCAAAAGGTGGCGTTACATACTCCCAACCTTCGAGAAACATATTCTCAAGGAATGTGAGGGATAATCTCGTCGTAATGTCTCGACATCCTCCGAAGTAGTATATCCTAGACTAAACTTGTCCCACTGGACCTTAACTTGGTCTACCAGACAGTTCCTGAGCTGTCGGACTATATGGTCCAATATGCGTAATGGTTCTACCGTGAGGGTTTCTACGTCCGATACCTGAAATTCCTTCCAATTTAGTTTATGTGATTCATCAACAACATAATGGCATAGAATAGATACATGAAAAAAATTATGAGTTTTATGCAAGTGAGGCTGTAGTATGAGACGATAGGCAACAGGTCCAATTTTCTCTTGGATTTTGAATGGTCCTATAAATTGAGGTGACAACTTTTTCCCCTTCCTGAACCAAATGGTACTCTTATTAGGACTAATATGAATGAAAACATGATCTCCCACTTTATAACTTTGATCAGTCATGTGTGCATTCTCATAACTTTTCTATCTATCCTGTGCTTCCTTTAGTCTCTGCCTAATATGAATCACCTGTTCCTCCATCTCTTGAATCAATTCTAGCCCAATCGTTACTCAGTCTTCTAACCTCTCCCAACTCAACAACATTCTACTTGGGCCTTCCATACAAAGCTTCATAGGGTGGCATTTCGATGGAGCTATGAAAACTGTTATTGTAGGAAAACTCCACCAAAGGTAGGTACTTCTCCCAATGGGTTTGATTATCCATGACATACATCCTAAGCATGTCTTCCATGACTTGATTTCACTCTCTCAGTTTTCCCATCTGTTTCAGGATGATAAGTTGTGCTTAAGTTCAACTAAGTCCCCAACACTGACTGCAAACTTGTCCAAAACCTAGAAGTGAATCTGGAGTCCCTATCTGAAATGATCTTCTTAGGTATCCCATGCAAATGGATGACCTCGCTTACAAACACGCATGCAACATCAGTGACATCGTAAGTTTATCTAACCGGAAAAAATGAGCACTCTTGGTTAACTTATCAACTATTACAAGAATGGCATTGTGTCTATGAGATGTGAGTGGCAAACCCACAACAAAATTCATGGAAATGACTTCCCACTTGGACATAGGAACATCATGTGGTTGTAGGAGCCTTGTCGGGTGATGGTGATTGGCTTTCACTTGTTGACACTCTAGGCATTTGGTGATGAAATGGAATACATAGTGCTTCATGCCTACCTAGAAGAAAAGCTTCCTCATGTTTGTGTACATCTTCTTCACACCCGGATGTGCAAAATAGAGTGCTCTATGGTCTTCCTTCAGTATGATGCTTCGAATATCCCCACTTTCAGGGATGTACATCCTTCCTTGATATCTTAATATTCCATATGCTTCCAGACTATATCCTTCATACTTTGGATCTAATTTCCTCCCACTCTGGAGGTTTGAGGTAACTTTTAAACACCAACTATCTCCAAGGAGTTGTGTCAACACACGTTCCCTCAGATTGACTTTTAAGGGTACCAAGGAGAAGACATGTGGCCTCCTACTCAAGGCATCTGCGACCACATTCTCTTTTCCCTTGATATATGAAATACCAAAATCATACTCACTCATGAACTCACTCCATTTCCTTTTCCTGGCATTTAGATCCCTTTGAGTGAAGATATGTTTTAAACTTTGATGGTCCATTTTGATCTCAAAGTTTCACCCTACTAGATAGTGCCTCCAAAGTTTTAGAGCTAGCATTACAGCTGCCAACTTTGAATCATGAGTAGCGTAAAGCTCTTCGTGTTTCTTCAGCTTCCTTGATGCATAATCTATCACTCCTCCATCCTACATTAGCACATCCCCCAACCCTTGCTTTGAGGCATCCATGCAGATTGTGAAGTCCTTTTCCACATCCGACACTCGTAGAATTGGTGCACTAGTTAGTAACCGTTTAAGCTCGGTGAATGCACTATCACATTCTTCTGTGTATTCATACCTGACCCCCTTGCACTGCAAAGTGGTGATGGATTTTGATATTTTTGAGAACCCTTCCAAAAATCTCCAATAATAACCTGCTAGCCCTATGAAGATTCTTACCTCATGAGCATTTTTCGGCACTGGCCACTCCATAATGGCCTTTACCTTTTCTGGGTCCATGGAGATTCCTTCCCCAGAAATGATATGACATAAATAGTGAATTTCTTTCTGGAAGAAGGAGAACTTCGATAACTTCACATATAATTTGTTCTTTCTAAGGCAAGACAACACCACTCGCAAGTGTTCCTCATGCTCTCTTTCGTTCTTGGAGTAGATGAGGATATCATCTAAAAAGACTTGTACAAAGAGGTCTAAGTACTTCTGGAATACATCATTCATGAGGCTCATGAATAATGTTGGTGCATTGGTCAATCCAAAAGGTACTACAACAAACTTGTAATGCTCAAACCGAGTTCAAAAGGAAGTTTTAGGAATATCTCCTTCCTTAATCCTTAACTGGTGATACCCTGATCACAAATCAATTTTTGAGAATACCGCTGCTCCTTTCATCTGATCAAAGAGATCATCTATTCATGGAATTGGGTACCTATTTTTCAATGTAGCCCGGTTCAAGTTCCTGTAATCTATACACAGTCATAAGGAACCATCCTTCTTCTTCACAAAAATTACTGGTGCACCCCAAAGTGAGACACTAGGCCTTATTAGCCCTAAGTCGAGTATCTCTTTCAACTGCATATGCAACTCACAAAGTTCTGGTGCTGTCATCCTATATGGAGTCTTGGAAATTGGTTCTACACCAGGTTTTAGCTCAATAGTAAAATCAAGATCCCTCTCAGGAGGTAATCTTGGCAACTCATTCGGAAAAACATCTTTAAACTCTGACAATACTGGGTACTGATCCAAGGAGGGTCCCTTCCTCTCATTCACTACTTCTACAACATATATTTGACACCCTTTCCTCATGCACCACTTAACCTTAATAGTTGAGATAAAGTGTAGAGACACCCATCTCCGTACAATGTGGATCTCTACTGGCCTTCCTTCATCGTAAACACAAATCACCCTTTTTGCGAAACATTCTACCATAGCTCAATGTGCTTCTAACCAATCCATTTCAATGATTAGGTCATACGTCTCGAGAGTAGTGACATATACCTTCAACCTAGTAGTACACACTCCCAGGTCTACTAGAAAATTATTAACGCTAGGTCCTACCACTTGTTTTTCCCCCTAAGCCATCTCAACTTGTTTAAAGTCATTGTGCTCGTAGGTTGCCAAACCACTCTTTTCTAATGCAGATGGTGAAATGAAACTATCTGTAGCAATAGAATAAAACAAAATTTTAACATTGATATGATTTAGCATACCTGACGATTACACCAACGTGTATTGATGTTCTTCCTGGCAATTATTAACTGCTGCATAAATCTGGTGGCTTCCACTTGCTCTTCCCATCGGGGCCTTTCCTTCTCTATTCACAAATCTTGATTGTAACTCTAGGAATTCATGCTGGTAATGGGGTCCTCCACACCCCCAACACATAACACGAGATGGAACCTACACACTACTCTGTGATGCTCTCTGAAATTATCTCCTTCCCCTAAAACCCCTACCCCTACTAGATGCTCCGTAAGATGGTCGTGGACCTGCCTGCATTGTTGGTGATGAACGGGATGCTGCACTCGCTACCATTGAAATACCTATGGAGACTATCCTTGGTGAAACTCTATTACCATATGGAGGTGCCTGGAGCTCCCTCCCCTGGAGAATGTCCTAGGGGCCTTCCCCACAAATCCAGGATGATGCAGAAAGTTCGACCTCATACCTCCATTTAAGTTCATGTGTTCCTCAGCATAACATGCATTTTCGACTACTTTCACTACTAAAGATGGTTTCCACATCCACACCATGGCCCTTATCTTAGGGTTTATCCCATAGACAAATCATTATGCCTAACGTTGATCATTATCCATGTATGAAACATATTTCACCAATTCCATGAAACTAATCTCGTACTCTTCCACGATCATATTTCCCTATACTAGATCATGAAATGCTCTGACCTATTGTTCCTCATAGTAAGATGGTGGATATTTCCTTCGGAACCTTTCCTCAAAAATTTTCCAAGAGACGGTGTCTGGGGTAAGGTGAAACTTCCTCTCCAAGTTTCCCCACCAATTCAAGGCACTATCTCTCAACTGAAAAATCACTATCTTCGCCTTTGATGTGGACACATTGTCTCTTAAGGAAAAACACCTTATCATGCCTTCCAACCATGCCCTTGCACATTCACTGGCATGACCCTCGACAAACTCTGGAAGTTTGATCTTCTGTAGTTCTCTAGTGATGTCTTCGGGTGGAGGCCCTCCCCCTGAATCCCTCGATGTTTCAGGATTACCCACTCCAAATGGTGGGGGCTCCACTTCGATCCCTGCTGGCTGACGCCCCTTTAAAGTCTCATTTGTGGCCTCCAAAGAGTGTAGAATGAGGGCTAATTCAGGTGATGGTGGTGGGGGTGTTGGCGATCCTTATGATGATGCCCCTCTGCCTATATTTCCTTGAGTCCTGACCATCCTGTATAATTGAATTTGCATCGACCAAAAGTTTGTCAGGGTGAGTCTAGGACAAATCACATTTGCGCAACTTAAACTAGAAAACAGGGTTAGGCATAAGTTTTTTTTTTTTACTTGTCTATAAACAGACATTTCTCTCTTTAGGGGAAGTGGCTAGGTTAGGGTTTAAGCATCTAAGCTTGATGTCTTCACCTAAGAAAACTATTGACCCTCTCGCCTGGTAGTTACGCTAGCACTATACCCCACTCGCCTATTCCTCTAACTTACCTTCCTAGCGCGCATGGAACCCCTCCTGATTATCCTAGTCTAAGTCCTTTAAACTTTTCTTTTAAAACTAATTAACGTGATTTCTAACATAATTTATCATTAACATTGATTACTCACTTAGTTAATTAATCATTCTAATTTATTAGTCACTAATGAATTAATCACTTTAAGTAGTTTTAAATTTAAATACAATTTAAACATAATTTTAAATGTAAATAAATTTAAAATATTTAAAATTAAACTATTAATTAAAGCATAGATTTAAAACATAAATTTAACCTAAATTTAAAACATAGATTTAGATATATTTAAACATAAATATATATAAATTTAGAACATAATTTTAAATATAATTTAAAATTAGAACATAATTTAAAACATAAATTTAGATATATTTAGGTTAAATTTATATAAAACATAAATTTAATGATGTTTAAACAAAAATTCAAATATGTAAAAACAATTTATTTATTCATTTTTATTATTTTTTACTATTAAATGATTAATTTAACGAATATTTATAAATATATATATAAAAAATTAAAATATAACAAAACAACAAAGAAGAAAAAAAAAATATTTATAAAATTGAATTTAAAAAAAAAAATAGGGCATTGTGGGTCCTCGCATAAGCCCCACATGCCCCACCCTCGCTTCCTATAGCTCTCCATATCTAAACCCTACACACACTCTTCAGAATCTCTATCCCCAAACCCTAAACTATCCCCAAACCCTAAACGCTCCATCATTTGCCACCTTTCTCACTCTACAAGTGCGGCCTGGGCCTCTCCCACTTTGCAACTACGGTGGAGTTATGATAATGGTTGGAGGCTCCTCCCTTGATGGCTCGATGCTCGGCTTTGAGTGTTGGCTTTGGTGGCTTAACACTTGGGTTCTTTGTCTCGGCTTGACTTGTGCACTGGTTTGTATGTTGTTTTGGTAAATGACTTGTGTTGTGTTCTGATGCTTGGCACTAGGCACTCGGTCTTGACTGACCCGTGTTCTGTTCTGATGCTTGGCGCTAGATATCTTGGTCGCTTACTTGGTGTTGTATGATTTGGCATGCGACCCATATGGCACTCGGGTGCTTGGCTTGTGGTCTTACAGGTTCGGCTTATTTCACATCAAATGGGCCCATGGGCCCTTCCCTTGGTACCTTCCGTATTGGTGTTGGCTTGGCTCTTGGTTCCTTGCCCACCCTTTCTTTATTAAAATCATTGTTTCTCTTTTTCGTTTGGTTTCGAAAGTATACAAAGGGAAAAAGACAAAGAATCCCAGCCTTTGTTCTTACCTCGGCATACCCTTTTGGCTAGTTCCCATTCGCGTGATTCTTTTCCTCCATTCGAATGAAACCTTATCTGCTGCGGATGATCACCCAGGAACTATATGTCGATTCGTTCTGCTAAGCCCTAGTTGTTTCCTCCTACTATGTACTTAGGCTCGAAAGGAGAAATATACCTTGGAACTGCTCGGATTGCTCGACCTCCTTTGCCTCCACTATGAGTCGCGATTTCCTGTCGCATTTGGCCTAACCATTCAAACGTTGATCGGGCTCGAACTTTGGCATCTGGTCTCGACTGACTTGCGTTTTGTTTGTAGGTTGCATGGATCTAGAGGGGGAGCTAAGCCTTTATATATATATATATATATATATATATATATA
>JASDQU010014870.1:272791-285930 GCA_032191745.1 Picea mariana
TATTTGAATTTAACATTTTCATTTGTTTCAATTTTTGCATAATATCTTTTGTTTATTTATTTAATTATATATATTACATGATATCATTCCTTTAGTAATTATGTGTAATTTCAAACAATTAGGTAAGTACCAGGTTAAAGATATGAATGTATATATTGAGCCTCTTATCGACGAGATACTAAGGTTATGGGTTGGCATCACAATGTACGACATATGTAAACCAATCGAGGAGAAGAAATTTAAATTCCGTGGAATACTTTTATGGACAATTCATGATGCCCCTGGACTAACACATTTTCATGGTATGTATAAGTATTCTATAATTTCTCTTTAATACTATACAATATTTTAATGTTATCATGGTGTATGTTTACTTTTTAAATAATCTCATCGTATAATTGACATTAATCCATTTGTTGCAGGTCTTCAAACAAAGGGTAAATTTGCATGTCTAGTTTGTGGCCCTAAGATGAAGTATCGTCATTCAAAAAGTTTAGGAAAGATGGTGTTTGATGAGTATAGGCACCTTCTTCCTAAGAACCATAGGTATCATACTACTGAAAAACATCTTTTCAATGGGAAAGAAGAGACTGGTTTAAAACCACGAAGAATGACACCTCACCTATGGAGGTTGGAATATAATATAAATCATCAAGGTACTCAATTTCATATGTATTGTAGATCATGTCATGTTTTTAATGTTTATTTTAATCATTGAATTTTTTTTACCGTATTTGATAATTATTTTTGTGATTTCTTTTATGCTTCATGAAGGTTGCAATCATCATGAAGGTATTAATAATGGGTTTCCACAAGGAATGAAATCTTATATTGCTCAATTCATGAGGTTTCCATACTACGAGGAGCTAAAAATAGCTCATTTGTTTGATACAATGCATATCGGGAAGAATGTGACTGAAACATCATGGTGAATCATAGATGGTAGGAGGGACAAAGACAAAATTGTCAAAATTTGTATCTACATTCACCAAGCCAATCATGCAATGCAAAGTGATTCGATATTCAAATAGATCAGATGGAGTACTAGATCGAAATAACCTTCCATGGTTATTAACAGAGAAACAAATCAATGATGTAAAATAGGTCATTCAAAGAATTAAATTTCCCATGGGTTTTGCTTCAAACATAAAAAATATCTTAACAAAGAAAGGCAAATTTGGTGGGGTAAAAACACATGATTGGCATACCTTCATTAAGGTAATAATTTTGGTATACATATTTATATATATTGGCCTTATAGATATTTTATTTTTTTTTATTTTTTCTTGTCAACTTTGGCTGAAACAAATAACTATTCATGTTGTTGTTATAGTATGTTCTACTGCTATCTCTCCCAAATGACTTTGACAACAACGTCAAACAAGTTATATATGATCTTGGAAAATACATGAGGTAAGACGTAGTTTTGATTTATATGCAAAATGTTCTTTTAAATTATTGTTGTACTTAATGACACATGTTTTACTTGTAATGTAATGTAATATATTATATTATGTTATGTTGAAACATGTTATTTTCTTGTGTCGCGGTCTCATGTAGATGGTTGTCATTGAAAGAAATCCATGAATATGATATAAAGCATTGGAAGAGATAAATTCCTCGTCTAATGTGTGAAATGAAAAAGTATATACCTCCTACATTTTTCAATGCACAAGAACACTACCTCATACACCAAGTTGAGGAGATTGAAATTTGTGGACTTGTTCACACAAGGTCAATGTGGATGGTGGAGAGGCACTTGAAATCATTGAAGGCGTTGGTTAGACAAAGAGCAAGTCCCGAGGGTTCTATGGTTGAGGGATATATGGTATATCAATCCATGGTGTATATTAGTCAGTATCTTACTAAATTAGTAGCGCCAACTATGCATGTAGTGGATCGCATTTGGGATGTGAACTCCATCAAAAAATTTGAAGATCAGGAGAATTTGTTGGGGAAATGTAGAATGAAAAAAATGAGAGGTAATATATTATTAATTGTGAAAATTTATATTAATAATACATATAAAGTTTCATTTTTGTGTATATGATCATACTCATTAATATATTAATATGATTTATTTCATAAATTATAAAATTTATAATTACCTTCATATTGTGTGTTACAACTAATATTTAATATTGGTGAATTATGTTTTTTTGATTCAGTTTCTTTAGAGTGGGATGCACTGCATTTATACATTGCAAACAATCTTGATTGGATGAATGTATGGATTGAAATATGTAAACAACATAATGGAGGTGGGTTATCATGGAAATGACTGTCTGAATTGATTAGAGAAGCTAGTTGTAATGGAGATGCCAATGTTACGCAGAGGGAAATTGATCTATCATATGGTTTGAAAGATGGCAAGGTAAGCAATTTCACCCATTTTATTCAATTATTTTATATTATACTAATGTGACTACATGTGTACTGTATTTTTCAGATAATTTCAAAGTTATATAAATAAATGTTAAATTATTAATTGACAATGTATATTTTACATATCTAACATATTGCAGTTGAAACACCACAAGGCTATGTGGTGCAATGGTTGTAAATTTCTCATCAAACAATTGGATGAAATAAGAAAAACTTCTGATAGTGGGATAACTGCAGTATTCTAGGTTACTAATGTTTCCTCTAGGAGTGATAGACATCCTCGAGAGTATGAAAATAGATGCTATGGGTATTTAAACGATATACTTGAGTGTGACTTTAATTCCTTCAAATTAGTTATGTTTGATGTCAAATGGTATAGGCTAATGCATGAACATGATGAGGAAATAATTGTTATTCAACATGCCAACGGATTTCCAATGATTAAAACAACGATATTTGAAAGAGGACATGATCGCTATGTTTTTCCAAGATAATGTGAATAGGTCTTTTACTCAAATATTCCAGGTCAAAGGGATTGGTCATTTGTTGTTAGATCCGATCCAAGAGGAAGGCCAATTAAGTATACTCATTTACAGGAAGAAGATGATATTGAAGATCAAGAATATGGTTCGATAGAATATCAGACAGAATATCAAACAGATTTGGAAGATCATGGAGAGTTGATAGATGAAGAAGATGAAGAAGATCATGATCTAGGCATAGGAGACAATATTGCAATTCTTGATGATGATGTCGATGAAAATAAGCTCGAAAATGACATTGATGACGATGATGATATCATCAATCCTTTCAACATCGTTTCAGAACCAGATGATGATACATATGTCGAGTTCTATGAAGAAGATAAATATAGAGAATAAGGATGATTACACAGATGTTGAGGTTGGATTAGGTACGTGACTATATAATATTTTAATTTGTATGCATTATTCTCTTAAAATAATTTACTTTTAATGTCATGGGTTAATTACATGTTTTTAAGTTTTATGCGACGTTTTTATATCCTAGGTTACATGTTGTTTAATTATTATTTGAAACCTAAAAATAGTTTTCAGTATAGTAAAGTACGTAGTAGAGTAAAAATATCATTTAGAAACAGATAATTTCATGTACCTTCATTAATTTTTGTTTTTGTAGTTTCTATGCATGAATCTTAATAGGACGTTGCTTTTGATTATTTTATATTTTATAGATTGGGTTTTGGGGATCAATTGAGAGTGATGTGAGGGGGAGGGGAGGGGCCATGTGAGCTTCCACCTTCACGTGGTTGTACTTGTTCAGTAGAGAATAAATTATTCTTGAAACCAAGAGAAGCTCTTTCATTTGTATACCATCATGATCGTATAAGATTTCATCAATATTATTACCTATTTGAATCTTCTTAGAATTGAGATTCGTTACATAGTCATTGAAAAAAGACAAAATACTTATGTATGCACTGAAATTTTTCATGGATAGACTATTGGCACACCTTAACGATATGGGAGGGCTTCTGGACTCAAATTTGAGTGACACACCCACTTTCTTCCATCATCAATTCATCATGGAAACCATAAACCCTATTTTTCATATATTCTAGTAGATATGTTAATGATTCTAAGTTTAATATTTGTATTTGACTCAAGGTCTAGCTAGTGTAAAAAGTATCAAATTGAGATTTCAAGTTGATAAACCAAATATGAAATGAATCCAAGCATCATTTGATATCGTCGCAAGAGAGACAAATGTAAATAATCTTGTGACGAATTTGCTATACTATCGACCAAAAACGCTCGTCGATAATTTTATGCCATTAGTATGTAATTTTGTACAGAAATAGTGGATCTTTGGGACTACACCATGTTCAATGAATGAGGAATGAGGAACGATGAAGGAGGAATGAAAATTGCATGAGGACTAGACACCAGCAACATGGACCTGCGAATGGGGCCAACGTTGAAATTTTTTCAAATAATTTCTGTAAGCACCGAAATTTTTCATGGATAGACTATTCACATGCCTTAACGATATGGGAGGGTTTCTAGACTCAAATTTGAGTGACACACCCACTTTCTTCCATCATCAATTCATTATGGAAACCATAAACCCTATTTTTCATATGTTCTAGTAGATATGTTAATGATTCCAAGTTTCATATTTGTATTTGACTGAAGGTCCAGCTAGCTTGCAAAGTATCAAATTGAGATTTCAAGTTGATAAACCAAATATGAAATGAATCCAAGCATCATTTGATATCATCGCAAGAGAAACGAATGTAAATAATCTTTCGACGAATTTGCTATACTATCGACGAAAAACGTTTGTCGATAATTTTATGCCATTAGTATGTAATTTTGTACAAAAATAATGGATCTTTGGGAATATACCATGGTTAAGGAATGAGGAACGATGAACGAGGAACACAAATTGCACGAGAACTAGACACCGACAACATGGACCTGTGAATGGGGCCAATGTTGAAATTCTTTCAAACAGTTTCTATATGCACTGAAATTTGTCATGGATAGACTATTGGGATACCTTAACGATATGGGAGGGTTTCTAGACTCAAATTTGAGTGACAAACCAACTTTCTTCCATCATCAATTCATCATGGAAACCATAAAACCTATTTTTCATATGCTCTAGTAGATATGTTAATGATTCCAATTTTCATATTTGAATTTGAATGAAGGTATAGCTAGTGTGCAAAGTATTAAATTGAAATTTCAAGTTGATAAACCAAATATGAAATGAATCCAAGCACCATTTGATACCGCCGCAAGAGAGATGAATGTAAATAATCTTGCGACGAATTTGCTATACTATCGACGAAAAACGTTCGTTGATAATTTTATGCCATTAAAATGTAATTTTGTACAAAAATAATGGATCTTGAGGACTACACCATGGTCAAGTAATGAGGAATGAGGAATGATGAAGGAGGAACAAAAATTTCACAAGGACTAGACACTGACAACATGGACTTGCGAATGGGGCCAATGTTGAAATTTTTTCAAACAGTTTCTATAAGCACTGAAATTTGTCATGGATAGACTATTCACATGACTTAACGGTATGGGGGGGTTTCTGGACTCAAATTTGACTGACACACCCACTTTCTTCCATCATTATTTCATCATGGAAACCATAAACCCTATTTTTCATATGTTCTAGTAAATATGTTAATGATTCCAAGTTTCATATTTGTATTTGAATGAAGGTCCAACTATCTTGCAAAGTATCAAATTGATATTTCAATTTGATAAACCAAATATGAAATGAATCCAAGCATCATTTGATATCTTTGCAAGAGAGATGAATGTAAATAATCTTGCAACGAATTTTCTATACTATCGACGAAAAAAGTTCATCGATAATTTTATGCCATTAGTATGTAATTTTGTACAAAAATAATGGATCTTGGGGACTAAACCATATTCAAGGAATGAGGAATGAGGAATGATGAAGGAGGAATGAAAATTGCACAAGGACTAGACACCAACAACATGGACCTGCGAATGGGGCTAATGTTGAAATTTTTTCAAACAGTTTCTATAAGCATTGGAATTTGTCATGAAATTTTCCATTGATAGACTATTTGCATGCCTTAACGATATGGAAGGGCTTTTGGACTCAAATTTGAGTGACACACCCACTTTATTCCATCATCAATTCATCATGGAAACCATAAAAACTATTTTTCATATGTTTTAGTAGATATGTTAATGATTCCAAGTTTCATATTTGTATTTGACTAAAGATCGAGCTAGCTTGAAAAGTATCAAATTGAGATGTTCAATGTCCGTCTTTTAATCTAGAGTAGTGTTATTTCATATTTTAATCATCCCAGGGCTTGATCAAAAGTAAATATATATTTCATACTAGTGCATCAACAAGACAATGTTTCTCTCTAGGAACTACTTCGATTGCGAAATCATCAAATAGTTCCATGGTATCCCATATTGTATTTCTGCATTTTTAACCTTTAATTCTTAGGAACATATGCTCGTTTTACTTTTAATATAATGAGATTAGATTCCCCAATTGATTTTAATCATTTTATTCCCATATCAATTGATTTTAATAATTGATATTTAACTTGGTATCTCATTGTTGGTTCCCTATGAAGTGTGACATAAGTACCCTCACAAGTTGGGATGGTTGCATAAGATAAATCCATTCAAATATTACCACCTAAACATGTAGCCCAATTTTTGGACAATAACATCCCCAAGCATTTGGTACATCTACGACTGTCACATCCATAAATACAAAGATGTCTGAATATGCAACTGGATTGACCTTCAGATCCTTGATAAGACCACACACCTTGATTTCTCTCTATCCACACCACATACATTCCAATATGGTGTTGTAGTCTTTATACCTAATTGGTTCATGAATCGCAATGAAATTACATTGGTTGGGGCCCTATAATCCAACATACATTGATGAAGAATAATTTCATTTAGTACCAAGGTTATGAATAAAGGTGCATGACTCATGTTTTTCCTATCTTGATAAATGGATATTAAGGGTTGGTCTTTTGTTTCTTCTAGATTAAGATACTTCTTCACCTTGTCCATTTGTGAGGGAATCTTGATTAGCTTTGAAAGGGGAACTAGAACTTCTATCTTAGCTAAAACATTGACTACATTGACATTTAGTTTCACACTATCACTAGCGATACTCTTGTTAGATGGCAATAAAGTCACTGGAATAGTATTCAAAGGTAGAGGTGGCCTACTCCATGGTTTTCTTTGTGGCTCAGAATCATTGGGTTGTAAAATCTCGGGTGATTTATTCCTTCTCATGTATTAAATGTATTTATCTTTCCTAAGATTTTTTTTGGCTTCTTCGCCTATAGATTTCAACATGGTCATCCTCATAAACCTAGAAATGGTAACGCTTCCTTTGACCAGATGTGTTTTTTGTTGGATGCTATATATGTAATCAAGGTCTTCAACAAAATTTGAACTTTCAGGGCCACCAGAGTCTTAATCTTATAAACCCTAATATAACCTCCCTATCCCCTACCATCTATAATCTCAATAACCCATATCCCATTAAAAACTAATAGAACCCTTGGTATCTATAAAGACATATAATATCTAATCCTTACACCTTCTATTGAATCTAACTAAAATAACAATGGATTCCTATACTCTTTGATCCATAACCCTATAACCCATCTCATTCCTAACCTATATGAATCCCAACAAAAATAACCACTTCCATGGTACATTATAACCCATAATATAAGACATAACCACTACAACTCCTAATCCCTAAAACTTATAACACCTATAAAAGTTATACTTAGCTTTCACCTCAAGAAATTAATGATATAAAGTATGGTAAGGGAATGACACTTCTAACCAAAAAAACAAAACCCCAGAAACTTTATAACACCTCTTACCAAAGGAACAAAGTTAAGATTATAAAATTATCACAATTGGTTTTCATGAAATCTATAAGTTGTTTAATTCTGATCAATGGAGGATACCAAAAATATTAGGTCACAATCAACAATGTCCCATTTTCAAGCTAATCCCTTTAGTCTACCAATATCAATGGTACGAGTTTAGTCATCACGATGTCGGTTACAAGTCTCATCCCATCCATCATAATAGATTTGTGTGGTTTTTTTTAATGGAACCTAAACTTGGACAATCATTACAAGATTTCAAAGGAAATATTACCAAAGAAACAACTAAGCAAAATTTCTAACACAATGTCTTGTTGAAATGATTTTTATTTTGTTTAATGCTCATTATTAATTACAGACATTGTTTCACCCATAACTAGGATTGTATTTACATCACACTAACATCTAAAATAATATATTATTATGTTTATTATAACATTAAAAGAGAGATTGTCATATTAATTACTACTTTAACATATATATAAAAAGAAACTTTGATAGCATCCCAAATGAGACAACATATTAAAACACTAGTATGAGAATTTTGGCATCATAAGTAGAGACCCAAAACATGCCTAACATGCCTCATTTTCCATCAAGATCTCCTTTTGGTCACATGGTTCTCCATAATAACTTAAAATAACTAAACAAATAAAACCTTTGATTAAAGTTTTTAACAAATATTAGTTTTTTAAATGTCAATTATTATTTTATGTTAATAACTTAGATTACATAACCCAATAACCTTTGACAACTCTTAACCTACTAACCCACAACCTCTAAACCCATTAATACCTAATGGCCCTTAGCCCACTAACTCTTGATCTACTAACCTACTTGAACTCAAAAACCATTAAGCCTACCCTACTAACCTTTAATTTCCTAATGCAGTAATCCCTAACCCACTAACCCATTAAGAACTAATGCATTAAACCCTAACGTACTAACCCCTAACCCACTAAGTACCCATTATGAAATAATGAACTAAACCCTAATGCACTCATTTACTAACCCCTAACCTTTAAGACACTTACCAATAACTCATTGACACTTACATTCCTACATATTAACACTCTAATACCTAACCTGAATGGTTGGGAGGTAGGTCTCTCACTCTCCTCACCTAGGTTCAAATACACAATGATATTTTGGCTTGTTGTGATAAGGCTAGAAGGGTAGACGCCCCCTAGGAGTGGTATCCCCCTTGCGCGTGTGTCTTAAAAATTCTTGACTCTTGTTATGTCATAAGTTTATTTATAGGCATTGGATTGCAAGTTGTTGGCACTAATCTAGGGGTTATAGTGGAAGCTAACTACATTTGAACTTGTGTCTTGCCTAGGTAATCCAGGGAAATTACAAATTCCTCTAGTTCTAAAAACAACACTCTAATGTTTAACCCACTAATCATTAACCTAATACCCATAACCACTAACTCCTAAATCCTAACACACTAACATGTGACCCTTTGACTTCTAATCCCCAACACATTATCCACTAACCCATAACCCACTAATCCTTGATCCCCTAACGCACTAACCCCCTAATACCTAACTCACTAACCCTAAAGATACTAACCCACTAACACATAACCCTAATCCATTAACCATGGATGGAAATTATCCCACTAACTACTAACTGGATGACAACTAAAACACTAAATCCTAACCCACTAAGCACTAACACAATAAATTTTGCCTTACTAACCTATTAAATGATTAATTGAGATTTAACCAATATCCCTAACACACCAACCAATTAAATTTATATCCCCTAATGATCCCTAAACCAGCAAGAGAGCAATCCATAACCCCTAAAACCCAACCACTAATGTTCACTTGTCCGTTAACCCCCAATGAGAACTAATTGATTAACATCTAACCGACTAACTCCTAATGACAATTAATTGACTAACATCTAACCTAGTAATCACGAACCCTGTAAACCAATAACCCCTAATGTTGAACACACAAACCCATTATATAGGATAAAAATAATAACCCACTAACTCACAACCCCTAACACACTAATTCTTGACAACTAACCCACTAACTCCTACTAGACTCCAAATCACTAACCCATTAACCCATAACCTCTAAAATGCCAACTCCTAACCGATTAAACCATTACCTACTTAACCCTAAACCATTATCCCCCTTACCACTAACCCCATAACACACTAACCCTTAACCCATAGCTCCTAACACACTAACCACTAGCCCACTAACCCCTAACCCTCTAACCCCTATACCACTAACAAACTCACTCAGTGACTTATGAACCACTAACACACTCACTTAGTGACATCTAAACCACTAACCCATTCACCCACTAACACTTAACCCATACTAACCATTAACCCTTTAACTTGTAACCTATTAATCCATACCCTACTAACCCTTAATACTTTGGCATGTTAATCCACTAACCACTAACCCACTAACCATTTACCCTTTAACATGTAACCTTGAATCCACTAACACCTAACCCTCTAAACCACTAACCCATAACCCACCAATCCTGAACCCACTAGCCCCTAACCCTTCACACATTAACCCCTAACACACTAACATCTTACCTGCCAACTCACTAACCCACTACATAATCCATAAGATCTAAGTGTTAAGTGCATTTTTTTTAAATTCTATGAATGCTCAGCATGTTAATATACTTTCAACTTCTAAATAAAGACTGTAATCTAGAAATGCAACACTGTACATAATGAAGATAACAGGAAACAAAAACACAGAAATAGAGGATGAAAAACACAACAGAAAAGAGAGTACAAATGCTGAATTTGTTAACGGAGTTCACCCTAACACTGGGCTACGTCTCCGGGTCCCTCTCCAATGGAACCGATCCAATTAATCTTCAAAAAATGGTACACAATGGTTACAATAACATCTTCAACAGACTTTGAGTAGCTATGAGACAATAGTACTATGCAGAATACTAAAAGACTACAAGTTCTGGCAAGTTTACAAAGGTTTTCAACAATAAGAAAACCACAGCAGAACGTAGATGATTCTACAAGCAACAATGCTTCATCAAAATGTCTCTACAGCTGTTAAACTTCTCCCCCTCTTGCGCACAGGCTGAATCCTCCTTTATAGTACCCTGACCTCTCAGCATAATAATGTTTCAATCAAATGTTGAACAGAAAAGAGGCTCCGAGTTATGGCAGAACGGGAATGATGTTGTAGTTATTCTCTTAACAGAAATTATTCCTCTATTTCATTCCCAACTGAGCTATCATGTAGAAAAAAAAAAAAAACCCTGTCGTGGCCAAATCTCTGTTATAATAATAGTACTCATCAATGATCAGTTAAGTGGGAGTTTATGCTTGGCATAGACTCGACGACATACACGGAAATAGCAATAACAAACGAACCAACGGGTCTACTCATGCTTGCCAATCGTTATAATGGATATCACTGCCCACCAATCATTCAATGGTTCTTTTTAATGTTTCCCATAACTGTTTTCCACATGTTATAACTCTGTTCTGAACAGATGGACTTCCCATTTTTCTTTATTAAATGGTTATATGCCACAACCTAGAAGTTCCCAGCTAAACTGGATGGTACTCTGCCAAAACGAGTCAATGAACCCGTACACAAGCATGTTTCCCATTGCCACTAAACCACCCTTCAAAATGGTATAAACCATGCACAAACAGATATTGCACACTCATAGAACCAATACATGTATCGGAACCTTGCTATATATAGCAATGTATGGAACGCACTATGTGATAGTCATAAGGGATGTGGAGTCTCGCACTATGTGAACCATTTGCATAGTTTAGTTGAGTCTCGCACTATGTGAATATTGCATAGTTTAAACCTTTTTTAAAAACACATTGCAACATTCCCATATATCATATGTATGATATATTAACATATCATAATGCACCATGTGTGGCAAGCAATATAAAAAGGCTTAGTATCTTAAAGAGCTTAGCATGTGAAGAGCGAAGTATACCCATAACCATTGTACCATTGGATCATATAACTTGAGGATGAAAAATCCATTTGGATCACTACACACTAAAATATTAACTTATTAATTTGTTGACCCACCAACCATGAATTCATTCACTAGTAACCCACATATATATTATATATGTTAAATATAATTAAATATAAATTAATTTTGTAAAATATATTAATTAAAAAAATTAAAAAAATTATAATTCAAACAAACAAAAGACATGACTCGTGCCCACGCGTTTCACACTCATGAAATTAGAACATAGTCGACACACTCAAGCGACAAAGAAGGAGGCCAAGAGGAGGGAAAGAGCTAGGGAAAGAGGAGGCCAAGGCACAGAGAAGGAGTTGGGCAAGAGAAAATCGAAGGATAACAACAGATAAGGAGGCCAATATCCACATAAAAGCCCAAGTGACAGAGAAAGAGAAGGAGGCCATCGAAAATGGTAATTTCATGGGCTTTGTCCCCAAACTCACAAGACTCCAATCGAGTTAGGGTTAGGGTTAGCTCTTTTTTTTCTCCATGAAGATCCCTGCTCTTTTTTTTCTCCATAATTATTTGTAATGTATACTAGTTTTTGTTTCTTCCTTCTTCCCAATGTAAAAATTGGGATGTGGGAATTTCTCCCCTACAATATGGAACAAGTTTCTACAAATATTTTGGGTGAACCTGAAATCTTCTTAAATTATAACTACCATACCTAGAATGGCTTAACATTTGGCTCATATCATCTATCATGTCATTCTAACCCCTCTTTAGACAAGAATATTTTAAATGGCCATTGGTTCTACAAAACTCCATCTAAAAGAGATGTTTATGTAGTCCATCAACTATATGGGCTCCATTCCACCTGACACAATCTTAATGCCACTCGGGAGAACATCCCCAAGGTCTAACTCTATGAATTGTTTTCCCATAACTAGTGATGAGATTTCCATGCATTTTATTCTATCATCCATTGTAATATACTCCATTGACCTATTACGTATGTCATAGAAACTTGTTAATCCTATAGTTCCATGATGAGATAAGTTAGTTTAGCCAAAATAATGGTCAAGTTTTATGTAACTCTTAAAGTGTCAAATTTAGGCTTCACCATAAACCTCTCCCAATATAATCCCTATACAATATTGTCTTGAATAAAAAGGTAAAAAAACCTCTTTCCATCATATAAAACTTTAATACATACCATTACTTACTCTTCCATAGTTTTTCCATCCAGTAAATCAAGGTTTCTTTCCCCATTTTATTGGTTACAAAAATTTCTTATCAATGTTGTTTTTGCATACACTAGTGGGGTGTTTTCATTTATACCTACTTAGTCTATTTCCAC
>JASDQU010014870.1:285950-305865 GCA_032191745.1 Picea mariana
GATGTTTATGTAGTCCATCAACTATATGGGCTCCATTCCACCTGACACAATCTTAATGCCACTCGGGAGAACATCCCCAAGGTCTAACTCTATGAATTGTTTTCCCATAACTAGTGATGAGATTTCCATGCATTTTATTCTATCATCCATTGTAATATACTCCATTGACCTATTACGTATGTCATAGAAACTTGTTAATCCTATAGTTCCATGATGAGATAAGTTAGTTTAGCCAAAATAATGGTCAAGTTTTATGTAACTCTTAAAGTGTCAAATTTAGGCTTCACCATAAACCTCTCCCAATATAATCCCTATACAATATTGTCTTGAATAAAAAGGTAAAAAAACCTCTTTCCATCATATAAAACTTTAATACATACCATTACTTACTCTTCCATAGTTTTTCCATCCAGTAAATCAAGGTTTCTTTCCCCATTTTATTGGTTACAAAAATTTCTTATCAATGTTGTTTTTGCATACACTAGTGGGGTGTTTTCATTTATACCTACTTAGTCTATTTCCACATCCATCCTCTCATTCCTTAACTTTACTATACTAGTCCTATTGTTTATCTTACTTTCCCTAATTTTATCAACTAAAGAGATGACCTTCCTCTATTTAGAGCTTGTTTACGTTGTGCTTTCATTATCATCTACTACATTTCCTAAATTTTGGGAGTGGGATGCATCCCGCAATACCCCTACATACTCATTCAATAAATAAGGAACATATCTTACCCCAAATAAACCAAGTGAATGAAGTGTAAGAGGGATTGATTTACCATAGCATGTATCTGTGCTAGGAGATCCTTAATCACCTTTTAGGCACCACAATGTGGGATAGAAAATCCATATATCCATCTGTCATCCTTCCCATAAGAATAGTAATCATTTCCAACAAATTCCACATGTTTTACAAGCATATATGCACACAAATTAGGATGCTTTCTATTAGGGACCTAACCACGCATGTAGGTAGAACAATATATTCGGATGTAATAAAGGTCAATGTTAATAAGGCCTTGCAATAAAGTAGAATAAGTTGAATGTAAGAAGATCTAATAGAAGCTTCTACTTCTAGAAGGATCTTCCTCTAGATTGTTCTTTTGATAGACATATTTAGTATAAATAGGAGTCAAGGGTATGAGAACCCTAGCTTGGATATTATTGTAATAGAGCTCTACTCGACTGGAGGTTTCCCCCTCAAAGAGGCCCGTGAACATTACTCTCTGATTCAAAGTGTTCTTTCTGGTGCTATTTTGATATCATTTCTATGTTATTGTGGTTTTATACTAGTGTTATATTGTTATGAAGGAAAAAATCTAATGCAATATGCTTCTAGAAAGTGTCAAGTGTCTAACGAACCTAAGCCATGGAACCCTAGGCCCACCAAGGCCTCCAAACCTAAAATATTATGCATAGCTCTTCTTATATGGAAGGTGTTAGTACACAAGACATGGCTCTTCTTATATGGGAGGTGTTAGAACACAAGAAATGGATCCTATAAGGATTCCTGAGACACATCTCATTAGACATTTAATCATTAGTCCACATCATATCCAACTATCATAGACTCGTACCTTTGTGGACTTGATGCATCCTACCATGGAGAAACATGAGAGTGGATGTGGTTGTATTAATGTGGTCACTTGGTGTTCTCTCAATCTTATTTTATTTAATCCCCTTGTACGTACATGATTATTCCATGTGTCATTATATTGAGATTTTGAGATCTTGGACTCTTTCTCATAACAATTCATTGTATCCTTAAATTCTCTTGGTTTCCCTATTCCTCATGCACACAAAAATCTAATGCAATATGCTTCTAGAAAGTGTCAAGTGTCTAACGAACTTAATCCATGGAACCCCAGGCCCACCAAGGAATCCAAAACTAAAATATTATGCATTAGGATTAAGTCTAGGTACCATGTTTCTAAGAAATTTCTTGCATTGGAGATATTTGAAATGACAAATCTACTCAATTCCTATGGATCTGAAATATTATTAGAGCCTAGTGAAATCTTGTTTGAGTCCAATTCTCCAAAATACTTGGAATTTTTTTGATAAAGGTGTCTTCTAACTTAGTTTTTAAAATGTGTAGTGGCCCCATGTGGCACACTCTAGAGCCACCACTAGTCCTTCCAAGTTCATTCATGTTGATGTTGCATTTCCATGTGGTGGAATTTAATTGGACCTTGTGTTTAATGAACCAACCATGTTTAAGGATTCCCAAGATAGATGTTGTTAGACATTTAATAATTAGTCCACATCATATCAAACTATGATAGACTCATACCTTTGTGGACTTGATGTATCCTACCATGGAGAAACATGAGAGTGGATGTGGTTGTATTCCTCATGCAGGAAAAAATCCGATGCAATATGATTCTAGCAAGTGTCAAGTGTCTAACAAAATTAAGCCATGGAACCCCAGGCCCACCAAGGCATCCAAAACTAAAATATTATGCATTAGGCTTAAGTCTAAGTACAATATTTCTAAGAAAGTTCTTGCATTGGAAATATTCGAAATGACAAATTTGCTCAATTCCTATGGATCTGATATAATTTTTTTATTTAGAACTGTGAATATGATGATGGACTACTAACTAACAACACATGCACATGCAACTGAAGGTACAACCAAAAATATACCTGTCAGATATTTCTTCGTCGAGTGAGGAAAGATTAGGACAAATAGAGGCCAGAAATGCGACTGCTTCTAGTAGATATGATAAGAAAACAAGGACCAGAGGTGAAAAAGTTAGAATAAAATTTTTTAAATGCATGAAATTTTTTCTTGCCGAAGGAGGATCATGCTCTTATGATGATGAGAGCATAGGAGACACAGATGTTCCACTCAGTTATAAGCATCTGGTGAAGCAATGGGTACCTAAGGAACTACCTCCTATAGATGTTGACTTTGTTGTCAACAATAGGACATATTGCATTGCACCATCCTCCCTACATGGCTTGGGGATATTTTCTATGGATGGAATAATTGTAAAATACAATACAGTAACTAAATTGATGGACTATGTCAGAACGTGTTACAATTATAACGATTGGATGCAGTTGGTCCAGTACATGCGAAGTATGCGAAGATATGCGCTCACCACAAATTATATACAACTAATAAACAAGGATAAAAATAAGGATGCGACTATGTATATTGATGGAAGGCCTAAAGCTTATGAAAATATCATAGGGTTTATAAACAACACATGACCCGAGACAACAAACAAACAACCAAATTGCATATTTGAGGGACATGAAGAGAATCGAGTAGTCATATGTGCAATAAAAAAAATAGCTCCCGAGGAAGAGTTATTAGTGGATTACCATTTGAATCAAATAGACACATTGACTAATAGTGTGCAGGTTCTTATGCAACACCTCTTTAAGAAACCTCTACTTATTGCATTATATTTTTTTATTATCTTTAACATTGTTGTAAATATTATCGTTAACATTGTTTTTTTGTTATCATTAACCATTTTTTAAATATTTGGGGGTTCTAATTATATTATAATGTGGCAGGATGATCGTGGAAAAGGGCCAACCACATAAAATGTAAATGATTATCAATTTCCACTTTCATTTTATGTTGCTTTTATTATTTTCTTATATAAGTTTATTGAAATAACGTTGTTTTTGTTGAAATTGTATGTAGTCAACAGGTCATGTGGATCATGATTCCAATGATGAGGAGGGTTTTTATTCTTGCGCTAATCCAATGCTCTCATTAAAAAAAAAGATCATTGAAGCTAACAAGAAACTATTTAGCTTGTTAGATTGTCCAGAACAAACTCTGTATGTGAAAGAAAGGATCAAGCTCCTTATGTCACAACTTAACACATATAAGGTAATAACCATAATTTTTTATTTTTTTTGTTTAATGCACTCATATGTTCAATTATGATACTTTGTTCTTTAACTTTTACATTATCTCACGATTTTTTTTTATTTTTTTTTTTATAAAGGAATATTTGGAGCCTATTCAGCATGGGGTTGGTAGTAGTGGCGCTATAGAGACGCTACAGAGTCCTGATGCGGGAGGTCATACACCTGCTAGAGAACTATTACTTCTCCATATTCCGCACCTCATTTAGATAGGAGAAATGACATGCACTGACAATCATCCACACCTCGATCAGAGTCTAGAGAGGGTGGCAGAGATGAGGATCATAGTGATGTGGTTGAGATGGTTGCATTTCCTAGAGCTAGATGTGTGACAAGCACGTGGACCCTTCCATGCACATTTTTGGTCAACGATAATGGACTTCCATTAAGACAATCAAGACTCCCAGGTAGTTTTAATTCATATTTTTATCGTTTAATGTTGTCCTCATACAAAAATCATCTAGATTATTAATTTTAAATTAATGATCATATCTTTTTGTGTGTAGGAAATGACCTTTTTTATAAGCACGTAGAGAACAAGGCCTTGTCTACTTTTGGGGAAACCTTATGCATGAGGTGGAATTGCCAGAATTCCAACCTCAAAAAGGAACTTATGGATTATCTTGAAGGCCTCTTTGGTGTAGACACATTCAATACAAAAGAGGTCACATATGCAGCGGGTGAATATTTGAAATATACCCGAGATGTTTATAGACGAAGCTTGGCAAGAAATCCTAGGTATGAGCATCCTCCCTCAATTCCAGAGAGAGAGTGGAAGGCGATCATTGATGATGCAAAAGAGAAGATTTTGAGAAAATTAGGAGAACAAATAACTGGTACACCAAGGTAAATTACAATTTTTTGAATTCAATACTAGCTTTATTTTTCTTTATATATAAATAAAAGTGTGGTTATATATAACATAATTGAAAATTTTGATGACAGGTTTCCTGACACTTCGAAGGCAACCAAAGAAAGGATTGCCAAACATGGCCAACACAAGCTAGGCCAGGGTGGCTACTTGAGGTTACAGTCATGAATCATAAGTACCCAAACATCTTAAGAATATTATTTGTATCACCTTACAACTTTAAGGTAATTGCATCCAAAAACATTAAAAAACCATACCCTTATGCAATGCAGGGTGATGAATTCAAAACTGAAACCACGGATGAAGACCTCCAACTTTGTTACAAGTACGGTTATAAATTTTTGGTTGATTGTAGGAAAATCATGGGGCAGACCCCAAGATCCAGTTTGTTGGATAAGGTAAATAAAAATTATTCCACATTAACCTTTTGTTACTTATAAAATACGTAAATGTTTGATATCATCCATAATTTAATGTCTTACTTTGTTTTAATCAGGGGAGTAGCACTATCAACCCTACCATTAGTACTGAACAACAAAGTGTTGATAGTGAAACGCATCCAAAAGATCATGGTGCTCCCCAACAACCCCATCCCAATGAGGCGCAGTCCCAATATGTTCCCGTGAATGAGGCCCATGATGGTAAAATGTCTATATTTTAATCATATACGTAATAATTTTGTACTTATAAATTTTGACGTTTCAATGGCATAGAATTTCATAGATGATCATGCTCGACCTGAAGATCCGTTGAATAGGCCGACAACCATTCCAATGGTGCCAACTAGAGGACCAGGTAAATAATTATATTACAGAGTTTTTTTTTAATATTAATGAACTACTTCAATGATATTTAAAAATTGGCCATATAAATTTAATATTTTTTATTTTTTTAGGTGATGGACCCTCAAAGTAGCATCCACGCCATGGGTACGAGACCAGACATACTTGGCGTGAAAGGAATGAAACTGTAACAACCCTCCTAGTTAAGGACGACTACTCTGTCAACAGGTGCAATTTTTTTTTTTTTGTTTAAAGTGTGTGCGCGCGTGTAGAAGAACAACCCCCTCGACCCTACGTTACCACTCGAACCAACAAGATGCAAGTAAGACGAACACCATCAAGACGACCTGACATATCACAGTGACAACAAGAAATAAACACCCCTGGACATAAGGCGTGCGACTAGCAACTGTAAGCAGAAAAGACACCAGGGGTTTAGGCACAGTAATGTCAAAAAATGAAGGAATCCAACAGTAGAGTCGCAGTAGTGGAACTGTGCCTTTAAACAGCCCGAGACTACTGATACGGCTCAGAGTGTGTCGCAAGAGTGGAACTGTGCCTTTAAACAGCCCGAGACTCTTGATACGGCACTGGATTCCTTCTACCGGATTTACACACAGACATAAATACTAAGCTACAAGAGGTGTCTATATCCCACCCGACATGAACCTACTACGCAATACAATACCACTAGGTACTACAAATCAGGGTCAGTCATGACCTCTACGGGAGACGCAAGTCAGGAGGACTCAAATCGACCAACCACCATGGGGACCCGAAGACTTCAATCAAGACCAATTGTTCCATTACTTACCATTATCCGACAAGGACTTTATCCTAGGGTACAACCAATAATTTCAAATTAAGCCAATAATATCATTGCGATCTAAACATCGTCACGAACATTCATTTAACAAATTTTAACATTGCCACTTAAGCATCCTCATTTATAATAAACATTACCATCTCCTAATAATTAACACAGAACAATAATAAAGTCGGCATTCCTTACCCTACGCATACAATCAGCCTCCTCGCTTGATTAGTACTCTAGCCAATAATAACATTTAACCTTAACAATTATTATTAACATTCACTTGACCAAGAGCATTAACATTAGGCATTACCATCAATGGCAACTAAAAAGAATCCAACTCAACATTGACATGACAATAATCATTAACATTCAACTAGTCTTAACATTCCATTAATTATTATTAATATTGCAATTAAACAATAAGCAAACAATTACTTAGCATTGCACTTCCACTAGACTTAACCTTTCCAGTACATCATATTAATATTGCGAATTAACAATTACTTAACCTCGAAATTCTACCAGTATTCACATTCCATCAATAATATGAACATTGCAATTAATCAACTACTTAATATTGCAATTCAACGAATATTAACATTTCCATCAATAATATTGATATGGTAATCCACAATTACTTAACCTTGCAATTCCACCCGGCATTGGCACTTTAATTAAATAATATTAAATTGCCATTTAGACCAGTCCTAACTTGCAAATTAACATATATTAACGTTGCAGCTGGCGCGTCATCAATAATACGGCCTTCTAAATAATAAAGACTTTAATGTAACAAGGTTAACAAGACTGCTTATGCATCTTCATGATGTAGTATTTTAAATAGTAACAACATTAAATAGATCAGGGTTACGTGGCCGCTTACGCATCATCCCTATATTGCATTTTAGACGACAATAACATTAAATAATCCAGGTTAACATGGCATCATCATTTATTGCATTTTTTAAACCCTAATTTAAGTAACAAGGCTAACCTGGCAACTTCATAACAATTAAGCGAAATCAATCAAATAACAATAACCCTATTTATTAAAACAAAGGTTGAAATAACAATAGTTTTTAAAGGCACAAATGTAATGACGAGAATCAGCCCGCCATTTCATAGGCCAATTAAATGTTGTTGCATTCATTGAAGAAATGTATTACTATTATGTAGGCATCGTTGTGGTTGCAGCAATTATAATTAAGTTGGTAGGTAGAGGCACAGCTCTATATTCAATGGATCCCAAATTTAGTAAGAATAATAAATAATTATTATATTAAATAAAAGCGTGCAATTTACAACCCTAGATTATTCGATTGGTAGAACAAACTTCTCATTTTAAATTAAATACAATTATTAATTGCAAATAACAGCAATTACAATAGAAATAGGAATGATCTATAGCTGAACCCTTTAACAGATAATTGTTACGCATATAACTGTAAATCTTTTTTATATCACTATAGACATCTCTATCTAATTATGCTCAAGAATTTTATTACATAAGATGACACGGCTGGATATAAAAATTAGGGGAAAAGTGCTTGCGCTATTAACTTGGTAAATACACCGTATGTCAAATGTAATGATGAGGATCTTAAAGGCTGAGATCGCAGGGGAGCCCTGGGGAGGAGAGCCCACGAGAGCCTCCATGTGGTCTGTGTAAATAGTTGCACTCCCCAACATTGATAATAAACAAAAAACAATCAACTAGCTGGGCAGTAGAAGCAGGTCGCTACCAGCATCACACCATGGACATTTATGTCTCTGACAACTAACCAGAATTTGCGTTCAATAATATCTTAATGTAAGTTTGCATTAAACAAGTGATATTGGAGTTGAAATTTCACAAGTAAATTTGGTGTTCGAAACTTAAAAGAAAAAACAATCCAGCACGTTACCCTCCCATAAACCCTCATGATCTGAAACAGACGTTGTATGCACCTCACCGTTATAATTATTGCACCCAACGCAATTTCTGAGCATTCTAGGCGTGAAAGGCTGGCGTTCTGCTCCAGGATGAGTCCTGTGAGATCTTTCAGGGCGTTATGGAAGGGCTCGGCCTAAACCTAGTTTACGTCCGATGCGCGGAACAGGGATCTTAATTTTATTCACTAGATTACTTGATAATGTAATAAGTTTCAATATTTAATTTAAAGTAAAGACCAAAACTATACTTTTATTCAATACTTTTAACGCCTTTATTTCAGGTCTATCTTATATGGATTGGTATATTGTTTTACCTTGTAACCTTATATATATAATCTAAATCAACAAATCACTATCCATCAATAAATACATTTTTACTTTTAAGTTCATATATAATCAATCAAACAAATCGCTGTGAAATCAGTAAATACCAGACCAAAATAAAAATAAAAGAATTACACAGTTCTCTTCTATCCTTTAAATTATTGAATAAGAGAATCGGAAAGCAATCGAACACAGAATACAGAAACAGAATCTGTGATTTAACCAGCAGAAGACATAAGCCATTGTGATTTATTCTGTGGAGTTTATAATATTCTTTTTAATTAAAAATTTATTTATTGGTCTGTCTTTGAAATGATTTGTAACAGGGACTCCACGTGATCCGTAATCTAGTTCACCGGACAATCTTTCGTACGTGTATGAAGACAATCTACAGGAATACCAGGGATGGCATTCCGGGGAGGTAGAAAATAAGAAAAAGAAATCACAGGTGGAAACGCCCAATGGGAAGGAGAACCCACTGAAGACACACGCCAATGTATTTGTAAAAAGATAATGACTAGGTGAAAAGAAAACCCACCGAAGAAGCCACCATGGGTAAGTAAAATCGACCAGGTAAGACAAGGAAACCCACCGAGAGGTAAAAAGGGCCCAAATAAATATAAACACCCGGGGTATCAAAATAAAAACCCTACTGCAAATCAAGCTTCCTGAGTATACAAAAAAAAATTTACACCCCAGGGTAAAACGAGAAGGCCACAGAGATAATAAAAATTGCCCAATACAAATAACCATGCCCAGGGTAAAAGAGTAAACCCTACTGCCCCAAAACGCCCACAAAGGAAATAGCATAAACCACAACGAAATACATGAACCCTCAACTACACTATTTAAAAATGAAGATCTTCTAAGGTACCCCCTTTTTTTTTTCAGAGTATAAAGGACTGGATACAACACTCCACAACAATACAACCATAATCGCAGCAATAGATCACTATCCATTCTACTCTACTCAGTTCAGGAACATACCTTGGCCTTATTCGCTTGCCGCAATGACTCCTGTGCTCCTGCCGCTCTCGCTCCTGCTTGCCGACCGCAACGAACTCACCAGTACCTCCCAGCCAAACGCTAGGGGTACTCTTCTTCCCCGTCAGCCCCCCGAGCCGCAAAGGGGCCACACACAATCAGAGAGTAACTAGCTTCTCAGCTCACCTCCAAGGCTGAGCTACCACTCCAGTTTACTGAGAATTCCCAACTCCTACCAGCAATCAGTCCAGTCTCTCTAGTCTCTAGCATAAAAATCCCAATCTCCAAAACAAAGTCCTTCCTTTTCTCCCTCTCCCTTTCTTTTATTCAGTCTCAAACCCTAATTCCTCTTTTTCTTAGGTTTTCCCCCCTTTTTCTCTTTTGACTTTCTTATTTTTCTTTTTAGTTTATTTTGTTTATATATTTCATTTTTATTTTTTCCTTTCAAAAACTCAAAGGGCATGTGCGCTCATTTTTTTAATTTCCTTTTATTTTCACATGCTTAACTATATTTGTTTATAATTTGTTTATAATATAAATATACATATATATATATATATATATATATTTTTTTTTTCTATTAATAAGCATGCAGTCATCATTGTAGTTTATCATTATCCATCATTTAATTTACCATTAATATATCTGTATATTTAGGATAATGAGAGATTAAGGCGATGTCAAACCGGTATAGGGGAAAAGTAAATGTATTACAAAAATGAATAAAGAGGAATTACGAGGAGGGATGGCGATATAGTAATGTGAACTAGACAAGTAAAAGGGAGATGGATACGGGAAGATCTAGGCAATGGAGGATAGTTTTATTAAGTAGACAAGGATAATGAGAGGATAATGGTCTATGTTTTTGTTTTCATTTTTTATTGAATTTTCATTTGTTAAGGCCACACTAAATTCCCCCCCCCCCGGTTTCTAGAAGGTCTTAGGCTTAGGGTTTAGATTCTGAGCTAGGCGACGATTGGTTAAGGGAATTGCTTAAGGTTTTATTCGGGTGATGAGGACTTAGGGCTAATTAGGCTGACTCCTTCAACCTCCTTTATCGCGACGTGCCCTTCAGGTCGCACCACGTGTGCCAAGGGTGCCACTCGCCTCTGGAATTTCTTTTGGCGACGTGCCCTTCAGGATGCACCACGTGCTCCAAGGGTGCCACTCGCCGACTGAGTTTCTTTTGTGCGACGTGCCCTTCAGGATGCACCACGTGCTCCAAGGGTGCCACTCGCCGACTGAAATGATTGGTAGACCTCTATAACCCCTGGAGTCAATACTCTGCCAGGTGAACTAGTAGGAGACTAAGGGATCTAAGGAATAATGCCCCCGCCTTATTGCGCGCCCCTTAGAATCATCATGAGCGACTGTCGCAGTCGGCCCTCATGGCATCATGGGTCCTCTCGAACTAGGTAATCGTTAACCTACAGTTTGATCCACGGCGAGAGTGATAGCAGGCGGTGGCAGGGCTGTTGTCCACCCCTCTCCCTCAACCTCTCTGCAATCGTGTGTGGCCCCTTTACTCCATATNTATGTGAGTCAAGTCGGCAAGCTATCGTCAGCCTGCATCACCAATAATCATGTCAGAAATGTCAACACCAATTCATCAAATCAAACGAAACATCATCATAAACATATCAACCCAAAAGCACACTTCCTGACTCAGTCCGGAGTCCAAGGGGGTTCTACCGATGCCTCTGCATCCTCAAGGTCAAAAACCCTGCACACTCAATAAAACTGAGTCAATAGCACCCGTCTACATCAAATAATAACACATCATGTCATCTGTCAATCACATCATAATCAAATATAAAAGGTCTAACATCAAAAAGGGTCTAGATCACTTGCGAGCAAGTATCCTCAAATAATAAGTGTTCTCAGTGTGCCAGAGCGGGATGTTACAGAAACAACATCATCTGCTGAAGACCATCCAGTAAACGAAGACATGGACATTGATGATTTGCTTAAGAACTAGAAAGCAAAAAAGAAGACTAAAAGAAATTCATAATGTCATGTAATAATTTTATAATATAGTTAGATGTACATTATATAGCTGATAATATACACAAGGCTATTTCTATGGCTTGTATATATCTGTGAATGTAATTTTTTTATACACTTAATGATAATTTTAGCTTCTATTAATGATGCAACTTCCAAAATCTTGTGACATGATATATGCATCTTTGAAAGTCTTGTGACATGTTTCATTGTGTCTCACATGACAAAGAGCATTACCATTACTTTCATTGTGTCTTTTCATTGTGTCATGGACATGGTGTTTTATGTTTAAGAAGAGATCTTAGTGATTACCAATCCACTTTAGAGTCCCAAAATAAATTTTAGAACCTATCTCTCGTCTACAGGTGAAGATCGCAATAACATACAAGACGTTTTCATTCTATGCATCTAGTTAACATAGTTTGTGGATATGTCAACCTTGGATAAAAAAGTTGTTAAACTTTATTTTATGAAGCAGGAATCCCTTTTTTACAATGTGAAATCTAGAACAAAGAGGTATATGAAGGCATTTCTGCATAGGAGGGTAATAACCTTATTGGATTTGTGTAGGAAAAAAAATGTCCCACTGTCTGTTCCATGGAAAATATTTCACTGACATATTAAGATGGTAGTAAGGAAGAATTTGGAGGGGGAGTGGTCCATAGAAATTCCAATTTTCCATATTCCTATTTATAGGTGGGAAGGGGAAAATATGATCATTGAGAATTGAAATTGTATTTAGAAAAGAACTAGTATTCGAGTAATAATTAGGGTTGCATTTTGGGAAAGCTTAATTACATGAGACCAAATCGATGAAAAGCACAAAACTATAAGTTGTAGTTCTTACTTAATTTTGTATAGATTTTCTTGGTGCTGCTGGTATATTGTGGACATTAATATAATTTGTTTATTTCTTAGTCTCAAGCATTAGGGCCATTTTTTCTAAACAATGGCCTTAGGTGATTAACCTTTACCCTCATCCATCATCATCATTGTCTTCTACCTGAAAACCCTTTTCTTATTATTGTTTGAGGTGGGGATGAATTTCTATGATTACAACTCCTATATTTGTTGCCTCTGAGCTATTGTGCCAGGATTGAATCATACGTGAAGGTTGATTTCATATTTACATGCAGATTCAGATGGTTTCTTTACAGCCACTACCTTTGTTAGTTTCTTGGGATTCTTTCCCAAAATAATTTTGGTTCAAAATTCTTTGCAAAGGTCTTGTGGCTAACAAGCCTGGTGAGAACCTTCACCTTTGTCAGCTCCATCTTCCTTGCTCAAATTTGCTAGCTATATAGGAGTCTTGTGAGCCTGTTTGGCTTTAGGTCATTTAGTGCATATGTTTTCCATACATATGAAATTTCCATGGTGATTCCCCAAGTTTTTGTCTGGTCTTAAAGTTTTGTAGAGGATACATACTAATCTATACTCCCTCTTAATATCTGAAGCAATAGGAAGTGCTCCAATGCTATCCATTAAATTGCCATTAAAATTCATTAGCTAGGTGAATGACTACTACATCTTTCATGAGAGTTGTTGATTGCAAATTAGTGAACAAATAATCCAATTTTCCAGTATCCAACGGAATAGGTTTTCTAGTAACATGGCAATATTGCCCTGGTAGTTAAACAACTAAATATAGAGATTATTTTGTTGAACCAGTTGTAGGTGCTTGCAAGAAACCTAGTGACCGAGGATGGAGTTCTTCTGGGGTCTTATCCTTATATTTTCAATACAATCTTCCTCGTGGATAATAGTTGGTAATATAAAAATGGTTTTGCTTACTTGGTGATAGCTATGAACCACCAAGGCACTTGAAACTGCATACATCCATTCTCCATCATTGACATGATATTCCCATGCTGATGTAAGATGACTGCAACAAAGTATGAATTCCTAAAATACGATGCACTAGATACATATGGTTAAGATGGATTTTGATTAAGCATGGGGTGCTTAAGCATGGAATGATATTTTATTCGGTAGACTCCATATCTAATCTTCTTGCACAACATATTCCAAAGGCTAAAACTCCCTTAGAGTTTACATGGTTATTTCCTCATAGATGTTTAGCTATTATTTAGTCATTTAACCTTTTAATGTCTTTGAAAAATGCAGGTTTGAAGGGTGGTCACCTCCACGATCCAAAACACATTTCTGAAAAGGTATAAATCATTTTCTTCTCTTGCGTCATAAAATTTTCCTTCATTTCCTTGTATACTTAAATTCAAAACTGGAAAAAAAAATGAGACATAACATGCATAACACATAATTTTTTTATGACTGGGAGTAATAGTAATTTTTCATATTCATAAACAAAAAAATGAGACTTATCTTTTAACAAAAATTGGTCCAAAAGATTGGTCATGTAAGATAAAATTTCCATTGAACCAAAACCATCTAGTGTAGATAGCACCACCAACCTAGGCTATGATGCCACCATGGTGAACAAACCAAGCAATAAGATTCTATATTTTTCATCCCAACCTTTCTACTCACATTCTTACCTAACCTTCTCAACACAAAGCATTACAAGAATCTAATTCATCCTGCGATAGATAAGGAACTCTCTTCCAGTACTGGGAGTAATAGTAATTTTGAATAAACGGAATATTTACACCAAGCCCTATAAATGGAATATTTACACCAAAATATAATATGGACGTTATTAAGAGTTTTGGCACACTAGGTATGGATATCAAGGACTTAACCATGATCCAAGAACAACCACTAGTTCCTAAAGAATATTTCTAGGGTTCATGGTTGTATGTCCAACCTATGGATTTTGTGTTATCATTATGAGTGATGGCAATGTTGTCAGTGTCCAAACCAATCAAAATTATGAATGGCCTATTTCTAAGAATCTTTACCTTCTCCTTGCACAGTAAATAAATAGGATAATAGATTAAGATTTCAATTTCTTATTGTAAAACCTCCTATCTTATCATAGTTTAATCCTTTAATAATTATAGAAGTGACATTTTCACAAAGTCTCTTACAGAAGTGAAGTTTTCAAAACTTTGATCTATTTTATGTGTTTAATAAGTTGTCATTAAGGGGGGATATTCTTGAATGCCTCCTTCTTTCTCCTATTGTGTCACCTTTGTAAATCCTTCAAACATATACTAGGTTGTTCTTAAGGGGGGATGTTAGGATATTTCGACACTTAGGAGTTATTTAGTATAAAATTGGTCTAATGTGTCTTTATCCTAACATGGATAAGGCCTTGAATCCCATCCTTGGTCAAAAACTTCTCCTAATTGCATATGTATCCTACTTGGTGGCTAAATATCCCCTTTAAAGGATTCATGTAATGTTTTAAGGCCCCATTTTATCCCATGAGCCCTCAAATATTCATTTAGTTGATATGTCTCTTCTTTTCACTACTTTACCATGGTCAAGACACCAAGATCCATCCTTGGTATGAAAAAACTACTATAGGCACCCATATCCCATTTTGAGATCAAAGATCCTTTTTAGAGGTCCTATGTGGTGATTTGAGTCCATGTTCATGGACAATATCCCTAAAATATTTATATATGACTTGAGTCCCTTTATTTTCTCTCCTTATCATGGTTATGACCCCTAGACCTATCCTTGGTGCATGAAACCACCTAATGTCACACATATCCCAATTGGAGGCCAAATATCCCCTTGAAATAAACTTTGTAGTGGTTCAAGGACATGTGCATGGTTCGTGAGCATTAGAGGTTTCGTTTAGATCTTAAGACCCTTTATTTTCTCGCATGATCATGGTCATAGTATCCAAATCCATCTAATGCATCTAAAGTTTTCTAATATTTCCCAAATCTCATTCATATGTTAAATATTATAATCCCTAAAATACTAATTTAGATCATACAACCCTTGTTTTCCTTCATTGACCATGGTCAAAGCCTTGAGACCCATGCATTGTATGCAAATTCTCTTAATGATGCCTATATCCCACCAAGAGGCCAATGATTTGAGTTTGTATCATGGTTTGAGTCCTTTTTCATGGACTAGGGCCCTAGAAGCTTCATTTGCAGCCAAATCTGTGAGATCGATATCTTTTATGTAAAGCCTCCTAAAAGTACCAATATCACGCTCAAGGACAAAGTTAATTTCTAAAAGTTTTGTTTTAGTTGTTTGAAGAATATTCCATGTCCCATAAGACTAGTTACACTCATTTATGGATTAAGGACCTTATTTTCATCCCCTAATCATAGTCAGGGCCCGAAGACCCATCTCGGCTACACAAAAAATCCTAATGGAAACCCTTTCTCATTCATATGAAAAATATCCCCTTTAAAGGGATGATGTTGTAGTTAAAAGACTTGATCATACTTTATGGATTAAGGACCCTATTTTCATCACCTAATCATGGTCAAGGCCCCAACATAAATCCCTACTACACAAGAAATCCTAATGGAAACTTCATCCAACCCATATGCAAAAGATCCCCTTTAAATGCCTCATGTTGTAGTTCATGGCTTTAATCATGGCCTATTAACCCAATAATATTTTTTCAAGGCCTAATTCCTTGGATTTATCCCCCAACCATGATTAAATCCTTCATAGCCATCTTTGATAAACAAAATATTATAACAATACCCATATCTCACTAAAAGGTTCATGATTCCCTATAGATAACATGTTATGTCATTTAGGGCATTGATTATGTCCCTAAAGGATTCATAAATGACCCAAGGGCCTTATTTTCCTCGCTTGACCATGGCTAATTACTTAATGCACATGTCCCTCATGCAAACTATTTCATAATGGTACACATCTTCAACTTGGAGGCCAAACATTTCCTCTAAATGGATTATGTTGAAGGTGATGTTCATGGATATTGAGACTTACAAATCCATTTATGGAATAAGGCCCTTATTGTCCTCCCTTTGTTATGGTAAAGTTCTTGAGACGCATTCCTACTATGAAAAAACTCATTATTATACCCATAGCCTACTTATATGACAACGATTCACTTTAAAGGAACTATGTTGTAGTTTGAGGCCTTGATCATGGCCTATTAGATCAAGAATATTAACTTAGGTCCTAATTCCCTCGACTTCTAACCCAACCATGTTCAAGGCTCTAGCACCCATCCCTAATGCATAAAACCTTATAATGGAATCCACATACCACTCTAATGATAATGATATCTTATATAGGGCATGTTTTGTGGTTTGTGGCAGTGTCCATGGCCCTTGTAGGCCCCCAAAAGATTCATTTAGAGCCTAAGGGATTTATTGTCCTCTCATGCACATTATCAAGGCATTGAGACCTATCCCCATTATCCAAGGAATTATAGGAGAAACCGTGTCCCACTTGGAGGATATGGTAATATTAATATTAAAATGGTAATTTTAATATTCATATTAAAATTGCAGACTAAAATATTAATACTAGAGGCAAGCAACAGGGACCTGTATGGGATAAATCATAGTGAATGATAGTGTTTTTGATGCCATATTAACATAACCGATTATTCTTGAATAAGTGAAACTAGTTTTTTCCTTCATATTCATAACTATATGAAGTTGTTGATTAGAGATTATTTTGTAACCAATATGAAGATGTCTAATATTGATGTAAGTGCTTATATTTGATCATTCATTGGTATTAGCATCAAGACTTAATGGTGTCACCCCTTTGGAGGTTTTGACATGTATAAATGTGTTATGCATTATTGATTCACATGTTAAATGGGCTATTGATTGATAGGTTGTTTACCTAGAAGGTTAAGAGGTTGATAGATTGATGATACTTACCTTTATTTAGTGTATATGGGTTTAAATGTATTAACCTTGTTCCTAAAGATTGTCATGTTTAAAAGTGAAGATACCTTTCATCCACGGTGTTGTAGATGTCTGGTAAGAGGAATTTGTTTTAGGGATACTATGAATGAGTTTGATTGATGTTAAACCAATAATCTTTGGTGGTATATTTGTATTGTTAACAAGACTTAGTTGTAACCACCCTTGAGTGTCATCTATGCATTGAATGAGTAGACCTCTTATTTATGTAGAGTGAAGTAATTATTCATGAATAGGATTGTATATGTCCATTAATTTGAATGCATGTCTATTGATATGAATACATGGATGTGTTTAATTGTTGAACATGAAATTGTACTTGTTCTTCTTTGGATAATACCAGTTTTAACTAGTTGTCTTCATATTGAAGGTTATGCTATGTTGTTTACTTTGAATGATAGTTTTGAGTGGGTTGTATGCAACTCTTCATAATGAGAAGGTATGAAATTATCATATAGAAAGTGTGCAATAGTGTTATGTATGACATGGTATAATAGATATTTTCTCTTGTTGTTAGCTACCATATGAAAGAGAGAAGCATATTTTAATTATGCCTTTGAAACTTATCATGTGAATGATTGTGAAATTCCATAAAATAGACTAGTCTTAAGTCTATTATGGTAATATTTTTTTTTACACAAGAAAGGGATTTATATATCAAAACTAGTGGTATAACCACTGTAGAGAAAACTTACATTATTCATCCCTGTGATCAGTGTGGAAGCTTTGATATTACAAAAGGGATTGCCATGCTATAAATTCCTAGAATTCCCACAACAACCGAGATTCCAAAATATAACTAAACTCAAAATAAGAACCGGCTTACAACGTGATTGTCTAAGTTGGATAAGGGCCTATACTCCAACTTACAAAGAAGAGAACCAAAGATCCAAAAAGAACTAATTCCAGGAAAGAGGAATTCAGGATTAAACCTTCTGACCTAGGATGGAGGAGCTTGCACTTGTGGTCACCTTCCCCCCTACATTTGTCTGGCGGCTCTGTCCTACAACTTGAATTTCTAGCTTTTCAATTCTTGGTTCCAGATCAACAATTTTGTTGTTAGCTTGCTGAGTTGTGTAGGTGAGAGCTTCTACCTCTTCCTCCCTTAGCTAGATTAGATATTCCTCCATCATTTCGAACCTCTAACCTCCTTCCCCATCAAGATGGAGCAAGAATCATCTATGCGTTCTAAGCGTGTGTTTCAGCCTACAAATTTTGAATTCTAGGGAGGGAGAGGGATTAGGGGGGGTGCCTGAGTTGGAACTNCGAGTGCCATGCGGGGGGGATAAGAGATCTGTGCAGAGGTGTAGGAGGGAAGTGAGGTGAAGGAAAGGGAGGGGCAGGGGAGGGGACGTGAACAGTGCAGATAAGTACTATCGCACGAGAGAAAGGACAGACAAGGGAAGTGGAGGAGGGATTCCATGAGTATGATGTCGGGAGGGAATGAAGGCCACTTGCCCCGGGAGGCCCGACTGAGTGCTCGTCGGGTGTCGCTAAGGGATAGGGACGAAAACCAAATTTCCATTTATGGAGAGTTGACCCATGCTCAAGTGGGTGGTGGCTTTGGAAGCTTGTTTGGCTTCGGCGTTGAGATGATGGAGCACATGAAAGAAGTTAATTTTTTGGAAGGAGTGGGAGAGACGCATGATTTTCTTGAGAATGTGGCACAGATTCATTTGAGTAGGAAAGGTGTTGGTGACCATAGCTTGTATTAAAATCTGGGAGTCTCCTATCACCGTTATTTCTTTTATTTCTAGCTTCTTGGCTTGGATAAGTCCTTGCCAAAGGCTTAGAGCTTCGACTATATTATTGGATTCGACTCCAAGCCCCCAAGAGTAGTCTAATTCCCATAGTTCACCATATTTCTTGATCCTTAGTGAGAGGAGGGGGGGCTTTGAGGTCTGGAGTGAGGATATGGATCCAATATTTATCAGGGGAGTTGAGAGAAAGGGAGTTGGCGCAAGGCCAAAGGTAGGAGAGGTAGTCTCCCAGTAGGGCTTTAGCTTTGGCAGAAACGATGTCGGGCGAAGTGGTTAGATTTCTGAAGATTATGGAGTTTCTTTAGAGACAAATTTTCCAAAGGATGAATTTAGGGAGGGACATCCAACAGCACTTGATTTGAGGGTTGGACTTGAGAGGGAAAGGACAGAGGGTGGCCCAAGTTTTTAGCAGAGTGGGTATGTTAGGAGGGATTTGGTCAGAAGGTATCCCTCCTGGCAGGGCATGCCACCAGACTTCTTTTGCAAAGGGGAAATTGAGGAGCAGATGGTCAACAAATTCTTCATGGATTTGACAGAGAGGGAATCAGATTCTAGGTTTAGTGGCTCAAAGTAGTCCTAGTGCTTCGACTTCATTAATTGTCTATTAAATTATTAGTAATGGAGCACATATCAGTTAAAAAATTAGTATGGTAATATTAATATTAATATCAAAATTGCAGCCTAATATATATATATATATATATATATATATATATATATATATATATATATATA
>JASDQU010014870.1:314128-345573 GCA_032191745.1 Picea mariana
TATATATAAAATAAAAAACAATTTGAACTTAAAAACAAAAACAAATTGCAAATGGATGTTTTAAATCATTCCTGAAAACAATAATAAATACATGTTTTTACGTTTAACACTCCTTTGTTTTTCTTAAGTCACTTTGGTGGTAATCAAGAATGAATCCAAGCACACAGGTGATAGGTACAAACACACATTTTATTTTTACTTTGCCACATTCGTACTTCTTTCTGCATTTTATGTTTTTCGAACTTTTCACAAGTTTTTATGCAGGAATTTGTACTAATATTTTCAGGTTTGCAGTCGATCACATTCCATGCTGCAGTGATTTTTATGAATCACAACATTTAAAAAAAAACATGCTTTGATCAACAGCTTGACAGAGCTGATTTTCCTCATATATGTCATAAGTGCTTGTTGTTACACATAAAAAAATTGCGCATCTTGATGTTTGTTGTTACACAACGACCATGTTGATACACTAGCATTTCCTCATTTTCACTTCCTATGTTGTTGTACCAACATTTCCACTTTTCCATTTTACATGTTGTGATACCCATATTTCCCCATTTTGCCAAATTTCATGTTGTGACACTATCCCATTTCTCCTTCAAAGTTGATTGATCATCCCTGTGTTGAAGCCATCTTTCATTGCCTTAAATCCTTTATGACTTCACACATGCTTATTTTTCTGAGTCGCATACCTTTTTACCTTCCTTATTTTTAGTTCTTTGTGCCTCATCAATAAAACCAGTCAAGTCCCCTTTCCTTGATCACATTTCCTTGATTTCTTTGCCATAAACATTGTTGCTACTAAGATATTTCCATCTATAGTCCTACCAATATTTTTATAAAAACTCACGTTGACTGATGTGGGATTCCTTAAGGCCCACCTTTCAACAGTCTTGCCCCATCGACCTCAGCACCTTATCTGGGAATAGACTAGAGTCCATTTTGAGTACCTAGAGGCTTGCATGCCTTAATGGAAAGTTCTCTTGCTGACGATCACGGGAATACATCAATATCCCTTGATCATCAAATCTTGCAAGTGGCTCGACCTCAACCCATCCATTCACACTTCACAAGATTTACTCATATACCTTGGCACTCATTGACATCACTGGTGAGTTTGTCTCACATTGGTTAATGACATTCATCAATGGTCGGTAAATCAATGATTTATCTTCATGCTCGACACCAACACATTCATTCACATGATTAGAATTGTACCATCGGTTTGTAGAGGGTGAAGACTATACATTTTTTTTATGAATCTATCAACAATTATAGCAGCATGACTTTATCTAAGAGTACCACAGTTCCATTCACTGCCTTCCACATTTCTCATGATTCAACAGTAGCAATTCATATTCCTTCACTTCCCATGGTCCAATTACAATAGCAACAACAATAGCAGTTACATTTTCATGATCTTTCAGTAGTGACACCTTCCATCTTCCAATTGTCATAGTCATATATTCTTTGCTCCAACAGTTACAACACTTGCAGCTACAACACTAGTCACGTTTTCCTGATCCAGCAACCGCAACAACTACATTTCTATTGCATAGTTAATCTACTTTTTGGGTAAGTGGGGGTATGTTGTTTTCTAAGATTTAATCACACAATTTCTTATATGCTGACTTGAATATTTTGGAAAATTTCCTCACCATTCTCTCTTTCCTTCCATGACCTACACTAAGTTTCATGAGGGCATGCAATCCATTCAGTTGGGGGGGGGGGGAATATATTCACTACCTATTCACTACCAGTATTCCATTTTCCCACTATTATCACTCCATTTTTCATCTCATTTAATGTTTACCAAATTTTCTTTTCCAACGATCCCCTGTTGCACTTTGTTGCATTTCGATTGATATACATATTGGCATGATTCATAAATATAAAGAAAAGGCTTTCTTATACTCAGTGATTCTCTCTTATGCACATTGATAGCTTATTATTTCCAGTGAGTGCATGGCTAAATTATCGCAGCAAGAAAATCAATAAGTGAAATGAATTTTGTTAACACAAGAACCAACATTCTTTGTATTCGGGGTTTTCACACAAGAACCAACCATAAGAAAATTTCACATGTTGTTACACATGTATTTTACATGCTGCTACTCCTATATTTTACATCCTGAAAATATTCCTTATTAAAAAGACATCATCAATCAAAGACATAGTTTAAATGCCAAAGGTTCTTAATAAGATCCATGCATGGTTGCATGAGGACATGCAACATGTTCAGTTGGGGGGGATGTTAGGACTCAAAAATGTCACATTTTCATCCACCTTTCCCTTCACTATTCCTTACATTTCATCGTCCCATTAACCTTCCAACATACCATTTTCATAAATATAATTGGGTTTCACATTATTATTTTCCACTTTGATCATTTTAGTATTATAAGTGAATTTGTGATTAAATATTAGAAATTAACATATTTTCATTATATATCAAGGTTGGATGAGTTTGATGATGTGTACAGGCTATTTGAAGATTTAAACAAAGTCAAAATTCACCACCTATCCTCAAATTCGAATTACAAAGAGATTTGAAGTTAATCTCAAGGAGAAGATAATGGAATATTTGGTTGGCATATCTTATCTAAGATATGTGAGAGATGTGTGGAGGATTTGAAGGGATCATATCTTGTAATAATGGGAAAGTAGTTGAGAGCGGTTGAGAGAATAGTGGATCTGTAATTATGACACTCATGTATATAAGAGAGTTCTCTCTCTTCTTGAGGGGGGGATGTAATTCACAATTTAGTCTTGTAATTAGGAGAAGGGGATTCTTAGCTTTGATTCTTTCATTGTTATTCTTTCATATTTGTCATTTGATTCTTGTAATATAATTTGATATCGATTTATTGTGTGAGCTCACATATGTCTTTTGTCATTCAACTCTTCACATGTTGTATTGATTTCCTAGATTAATTTCCTGCATTCCTAGTTAGTCTTTCAATGATTTCCTAGATTAATTTCATTTCAACAATTTAGATAAGATTACTTCTACTTCAGTCCTGCACATATAGTGTGTGTGCTTCGTAAGCCTACGAACCTTAGATTGAAAAATTAAATAGTTGGGAAAGTACTACAATGGAATTAAATGACAATATTTCCGCCTAACAGCACTGGAAGTGCATTAGAAGCTAGAAGCGGAACAACAAATCTTGTTTTCTAAAGTAAATACCATTTAAAACTATTTTCAAGAAGAAAATCAATCATTAGATAACATTGTTTTGAAAGAAAAAGAGGCTAAAGCATCCCGAGCTACTTTTCAAAAGGAAGTCGTATTTTCGACTAAAGAAGAGGTACTAGTGACTCCTAGATTAACTGTCGATGAACAAATCAGGGGTGATATCATGCTGAAGGTATGGGAGGCCAATATAGTTGAAAGTAGGAAAATGGAAAAAGAGATAAAGGAAGAATGTGAAGAGACTTTCGATTTTCTAGATAAAAAATCGCTAGGCATTGGAGAAGATGATTGTCCTGGACTACTAGGATAGATCAATGTTACAAAGCATCAACTGAGCATAAAAGAGAGTTTGAATGAAATTCAGATTGAAATTTCACAGTTAAAACATATTGACATTACCCAAATGGACAAGTGGTTGGTGAAGACAAATTTAAAATTGCAATTAGTTAATTTTGAAGATAGAAGAATTGAAGACAGGTTGCCGAAAATTCAGAGGAAGTTGTATCTGTTCAAGGCAAAGGATATGCTAGAGCCTTTCAGAATTTTAGTGCATTTTCTAAGTAGATGCGTTGAGTGTCTCGAAGCAAGAAAAGGAAATACTTCAAAGAAATAATGAAGTAACATATGCATGCTCATTTCATTAGAGTGATAGAGGGGTAAAAGGTAACCAAGCTAATGGTTCAAGTTTTTATTCTGTAACTATTCTAAGCGCTTAGAAGTTAGGAAAACACCAACCATCTAGGGTTGATGATCTTTTGTATAAATATAATTTAAAAAGACTTAAAGAGGGATTTTTCCTAGCTGATTGTAGCAGAGAAATTTCTCCTTTACAAGAATTAAGATAATGCAAAACAGAGACTCCATATTTCGTCAATCCTAAGTTACGTGTTCCTCTATATTTTCATATTCAACATCATTTCTTATATATCTTTGATGAATGTTTAAATACAATTTAGTACAACATCTACTGTGGTTATGTGTTACTTGGTCATCTGATTGTTTACAGATTTGTTTCTGTGTTTGCTATTAGTAGACACAAGACCTATGGATTATTTAGATCACTTTATCTTTCTTATTCATTACAGTTTTTCTTGTTTATTTTCTTCTTCTGTTACAAAGTGAGATTCCTCCATGATTGATGCCTCATGTTCTTTAAACAGCTTTATGTTTTCTTCCATCACATTCATGATTTTAAATTTAACTCAACAACAAGAAACAACCTCTGAAATTGTTATATTATTAATTTAAATTCGAGAATTTTTCTCATATAATCTAAAATAGAAAAAGAAAACCTTGAAAAAAAATTAACATATCTTTTAACTTTCTTTTCCTCATGACTGTACCTGTTTCAAGACAGCCTAATATAGAACACAGATGCATAGACTAGACCAACATCGCATTAACCTTGTTTAATACTATCTTAGAAACTGCCACCACCCGGGTTGAAGTTGAACGTTCATGGGAAGCCATTGAATAGGACATAAGCATCTAGGAACAATTGGAAACTAGACAAAGAAAATTCAGAAATCAACCATAGCTTCTTTTCCTAAAGAACTGTTTTCTTTTCATTTATCAAAAACCTTCTTTACTTTTTTGGATGCCTATACTTTATACTTCAAATCCTTAAGTATAAACTCTGGAAAAACAAAGGGGACCCGAAATAGTTGCGTTAACCTCCACCGAACCAGTACCATGTTGGATTTAATTTCTCAAGATCAGAACAATGCTCTGACCAGGAATGAATTAGAGTCAAGCTAGTAGGTAAGAAGACCTCCTCAATATTTAATGAGGAGATGGGGCAGACTTCCCATCTATAAGGCTTCCGGACCTGACCACAGACTGGGAATTCAAGAAACACACAATATTGTTGAGGAAGTTAGGAAAGGAAGTGTGGTGTGGGTAGAGAGGACCTGCGAAGAGAGCAGAAGCTCTCAGGTCCGAGGAAGGATTGAAATAAAAAAAGTGAGTTCTGATCACAGAGAATAGAGACAGATCCAGGATAAGGAGAGTAACCTTTGTCCTTATCTATTCCTGTATTAGGAAGAGAGTAACCTTCGTCCTTATCTATTCTTGTATTGGGAGAAGGAGAGTAACCTTCATCACTAACTTTCGTTGAGCTGGAAGTAAGAGATTGAATATCAAAGCATCATGGCCTAAGCTTGGCAGTTTCCAATGATAAATGCCATTGGGAGTGACTGAGCCTATGGTTGGGTGGAAATGAGCACCCCTCTCAGTAGTCGCATCATGCCTTATGGTTTCGATAAGTGTTTTTATGCCTTATACTTTGAATTGGAAATAATGGATGCATGTTTGTATTTATATTCCTATAAATGGTTTCTATATTAAATGATTAATTTAAGAGTATGTGTTCTTTGCTTGAGAACTTTTACATCTACTTTATTTTCCTTATGCTCTAGTTTAATTCTTTGAAAACACTTTCCCTTAGGGAATTTCATCACCGTCCTAGAGTCGAGTGAGCACTTCCCTCATTGTGGAGGTTGAACCTCACAATCACTGTGAGGACGGAGTTTATTAATATTAGGAGAGGTAGTGCATGTATGCACCGATTCTCTACAAGGTGGGCAGAGACCGAGACCATATTAAGTTCTAGAGTTGATTAATGAATGCAAGGGGTGTGCGGAAGAATTCTTTCAAACATTACATTCAAGAGAAAGAGTGAAAAACTCTTAAGCCTTTCCAAGCTAAAAAATCTCAAGAAGAATAGAGATATTCAAGTATCAAAATGTAATATCCTTTCGTTTGGAAGATGAACAGACGAGACCTGTTCGGGAGGATCTAAGGTTTTTCACGACCTTTGTATTTAAAGAAGGGGTGCAGGTGTTAGTGCCTCGACTCCTTCAGTCTCTGCAAGTTTGATGAATGTTGGTAATCATCATGAAGGGGAAAGATCCTCTGAAACATGAAGTAGTGATGTGATTGACCATTGGATTGGCAAGATCAAACTTCACACATCGGGAGAATCGCACGTTGGTACGACTAAAATTTTGAAACCTGAAGTTGCGATGTGATCTTGACCATTAGATCAAGGAAGGTCGTGGACCATTGATCCGATGTGAGAATATTAATGCAAGGAGTACGTGGGAATTCAAAATTCCCTAAGGACCAAGCTCATAAGAGACAAGTTCTTTTCAGAAGTGCAGATGAGGTCCAAGAGGCAAAATTGTTTCAATTTCATAAGCTCAGGAGGGAAAGAGGAAGTTGAGACCCATACATTAGGGCTTGCAAGAAGTAAATTGAAGGTTGAGACCTTTAAAACATATGAAATATTCCAAGTTAGGGAAGAAAGTGAAAGCTCAAGAGGAGGAGCAACACTGACCATTTAAACATTCTAAATTTTTATGATAATAGTCCAATTTAATTTTATAAGCCGCCAACTAATCCATACCAATCAACAACTCACAAGATCCTAGGGGAAGTATGTTAAGGGTCTCTTGGGTGGAAATCCACCTATTAGCACTCTGTAAATCTGTTTGGCTAATAAACATATGATGAAGGTAACTTTTTAAACCAAATTTGAGGCCTGAAACTAGCCTTTCGGATCTAGAGAGGGCTCTCTTAGAAATGGCACGGTCTCCGCACAGGATATGAATTTGAAAGAAGTGGCTAGATTTAACACCTACGATATAATGGGTTCTGGTTATATTGGTGCTGGAAAGTAAGACTTGGGATATGGGGCTGGTCTGAGGAAAAGATGGGAAAAATGACTTAGTGACTGGACTTGAGAGGATAAGGCTAGTCGAGAAACAACCTTCAATGTAAAATTGTAAAGTGTGGCAGGAGAAAATACAATAAGTAACTCGGAGCATCGCCGTGGATGAATTCAGAGTTATATTTAGAAGAAAACATTTTGTCTAAGTGGTGCAAACAAGGGGCGTTGTATATCAAATCTACAGGTTCAAAAATTCATTCCAAAATAGGCAAAAAAAGATATGAAATAAAGATAACAGGAAGCACATACACAGAGAAAGAAATCACAATACATCCAACTCTTACAACTAGAATATTTTCGTCAAGTTACATGACCTTTTCATTAAATTCTGGTAAAAAATCAAAGTACATACAATAGTTGTTGTCTACCACATTTGCCAACCAACCTAGCTAAGGCTTACATAGAAAAGATGAAATATATAAATCAAGGGGCCGCTTGGGCTACCCTTCCTTTCAACTGCTAGCCCTAAACTAGGAAAACTGAGCAGCATGCACCAGACACTATTCGCATGGTGCTTTCCAAAAATAGACAATAATCACATTTGTTCACTCGAGATCGTTTGCATATTTTCCATGGGAATTTGATTGTCGATCAGGATTATATATGGAGAAATATGTGTCGTTATATCTGTTACACATTATTTTGGTCACTCTGATGATGACTTTACAAGTATGTGATCAGGCTCTCAAAATCATCTTTTTCCTGAGAAAAGTGATTTCTTTCCTCCTCTGGAAGACTACTTTTTAGAAGGACATTGTAGGCTACCCATAGTGTACAATGTGGAAATCCATGATTTCCGCAAGCTGCTCTATAGCTAGCTTGCTGGATTTCTGCAAGCTGCTATACAGGGAGGGTGTGGCAATGTTTGAAAGCCAAAAGAGGAAAGAGGTTCAAGAATTTTTGGAAGGGGAATCTTCTATAATGTGAAGTGGCATCCATTTTTGGACACACCTACCACACTTATAAGGGGGGGTGAATGAGTGTGGGGCTCTTTTACCCAAGACTTCCTTCTCTCACAAAACTCATTAAACATTCAACATTTTACTCATTACTCATTGTTGTCATTTATAACCAGTTAGATATGAACATATATCAGCAATATATCATCATCAAGTCATCACCACAAGGAACAAAAAGAACACAAGATGTATGTAAAAAAAATTATTTTTATTATGGACAAAAATCTGGGGGTTTTTCAACAACAACTAAATAGAGTACAACTCTTCAAGAGCATTAGCACCATTATGAAAGACTCAACTTACATACTCAGGACCAACTAAGATGAGGCAAAAATTATCAACATATATCAATCTGTCAATGGGTATGCGACCTGTCAGTAGTGCAACCTACGTGTGTATGCGCCCTAGATCACTATAGCACTCATATGTATGCATCCAGTGTATACAACAACATGCGTATACCTTCTGATTTGTTTAGGGTTTATCCTTCAAGATCAACTCAAATCATCTGTAATCAATATATCATTCTATTTTGTCTGTGACTATCCAATCTGACCACCATCCAATCATAACACATCCAATCTCTCTAATAGCTTGCTCATGCTCCACAAGAATTCAATATGAATGCTATCTCAATCATGTATAAACAACTAGTATACCATAGAAATCATGTCACAAATGAATCAAAAGAGTACTGATCACTCCATCAACCAAATTGATGCAGGAGCATCTCCCACATCAAGTGAGCCGGCGTTAATGCAAGTGGACAACTGGACGAACGCCGGCACAAATTTTGAAAATACCTTGGAAGTTGTTGCACAATCTTAAATGAGCCATTAATATGAAGTGCACTTGTATATTGTAATTATACCTTGAGCCTTTAGCTCTCATCCTTAGTAGGTAGGAGGCATTTAATATAGTTAATGCATGTAGATAGGATTTAATTCTAGATTAGACTATTTGAGAGCACAAGAGGGAAACGGGATATAGGCGCCCTCATTGTGCATTGTAATATTATTTTGAGCATTGAGAAGGAGAGCATGCAGAAAGCTGTGTATGAAAAGCCATGTACATATATTTGAATTAATAGAAGAGTTTGATTCAAATTCATGGTTTTGTGTCTACTCTCTGTGTATTGATGTTGAATGATATGCTCATGCATGTTTGATTCCTGTGATACATTTTCTTTATATGTTGTGTATATGATTTCATGTTTGAGTTTCAAGTCTGAAGGGAAGAAGGAATGAGTTTCAATTGTTTCTCTATCTGAGCTAGAGTTCCTGCAAGGAGTGAAGTTGAAGTGTCCGCAAGGAGTGTGTTGACAGAGGGTTTAGATAGAGGTAACTTTTGTTCTCATTCACCCAAAGTGCAGTTGTGCATAGGAGCCGTGCAAGGAGTGTGCAGGCCGAGTGAAGTTCAGGGTTGCGAACCTGAGTAAGACCTGAAGGACTACTGCTGCAAGTGTGCTCAAAGTCGAAAAGATTCAACACTTGGGAAGTTGTTGAATGTCTGCCACAAGGAGTGCGTGCAGGGTTCTCTGAAATATTCAGAGTTGGAAAGGCTCAAGAGGTATAGGACCTTCGAGTTATCACTAAGGGGAGGCACAGGAAGTTTTTTCCGTGGAGTGTTCAAACCGGCATCGCAGGTTTGCACGCAGGAGGATGAGTTCCGTGGAGGAACACTTGGTCACTTGTAAAAGTTATCAGGAGGAAAGGACGGTCGGTATTCTTTGAGGAGGATTCACAACATCCCGTGAGCCGCCAGATCTAGCAGAGGTGTAGGGGAGATACGATAGAGTAATTCAGAGGTTCGAAGCTTAGGAGGGGAAAGCCATTGATCCAAGTCACGAGGACCATCGGATTCATATGTGGGATCATGCATTGGGGTTTCATGGGGTGAAGTCCCGTAAGTATAGCATCAAGAATTGTGAAATTGCGAAACATGATATCCCGACAGTCAAAGAGATAGTTTGGGCCATGAGGGTCAGAGTGGAAGACATGTGGCACACCTTATCGGATTTTCGCAGTGAGAAGTCTTTACACCTATGTATTAGGATTCGCGATATTGTGAACTCTAAATTTTCGATGAGGTGAAGCATTGAAAAGTCAGTTCACACGTGTGTTGAGGTTTCGACACATCGGGAGCCAGAAGTCGCAAAGCGAGTGGTTTGATATCGTGAGTGGCGAAATTGTGATAAGAAAAGTTCTGAAATAGAAGGGAAGGTCTGCACTAACTGCCATCGGGTCTCGGGAACTCGAGGGTGAAATGCTCGACCACTGAACTTGTGAAATCATGAAGTCCAATCCTCCGAGTGAAGAGAGGGGATCGCACGAAAATTTCTGTGAGTGTGGATTTCTCGGTAGGGAAATAGAAGAGTGTTACAGTTCTTCAGGCCAAGGAAGAAGAAAAGATCCTGAGCTAACATAGGCCTTTCGACCTACGGGTTGTGAGAAAGGGTGTTGGCGTCAAGTGGTATCAGAGCCTAATTCTTGTCTGTGTATTTCAAGCAAGGGATGCATAAGAGATAAGAAGCACTTTGATACAGGTTAAGTGGTATCAGAGCTCAGAAAGACTCTTTGCTTTCTATAGAAGAGAAGGGAGAGACTTCACCATGACGCCAAGGAGAGATAGACAATCACCCGATCCAGAGGATAGGTAAATGTCGAGAAGAAGAGGCAGGCAGATGACTGATCCAGTCATGGAGAGATAGATGCGTGATCTATGAGCTAGACTCAAAGACATGGAGACATTTTAAAGACGCACAGTCAGTGTTGGGGATCTCAGTGATTCCGAAAGTGAAGTTGAGGTTGAACATGAAGAAGAGGTTGCAGTTGAAGATGCATCAAATGAACGTTTGATCAGAGCTATTGCAAGGATGGGTGCAAGAGAAAAGATGGAAATTCCAGTTTATAAGGGAAACTTGGATGCAGAGGAGCTTCTAGACTGGATTAGATCTCTGGACACATACTTAGACTATGAAGATGTCGAAGAAGACAAGAAAGTCAAGCATGTTGTCACACGCTTGAAAGGACATGAAACATTGTGGTGGGATGAACTACACGCTAATAGATGCTTCAAGGGCAAGCAGAAGATTAAGAGTTGGGACAGGATGATCGCGAAGATGAAGGCAAAATTCATCCCGAGGGACTATCAAATTACTTTGTTCAGGAGGATGCAGAACCTGAGACAGAAGCTGATGATAGTGAAAGAATACACCGAGGAATTCTACAAATTCAACATCAAGGCAGGTCATTGGGAGAGAGATGATGAAAAGGTTGCCAGATATATAAATGGCCTGAGATATGATATCCAGGATAAGATGAGCATGGTAACTGTCTGAATGGTGGAAGATGCTTATCAGATGGCTCTAAAAGTTGAAGAGAAGTTGAGCCGAAAGAAGAGCTAGAGGGGCAAGGGGAGAAGTCAGCCTAGAGGCAAATCAGTTGCCCAAGAAAGAACCCAAAAGCCCAGGGAAGACTAGAAGAAACCTTCGACTCGAACAGAGAGAGGTGGAACCTCACAGAGAGGAAAACATAATGAGCAGAAAGGAGACTATGCTGACAACAACACTTTTCCTTGTACTAGAGGTAGAGGAAGTGGAAGAGGTGGAGTAATCACATGCTTCACATGTGGAAAGAATGGACACAAGTCTTACGAGTTTCCAGAGAAAAACAAAGAAACTGGAGAAACTCACATCGTCGAAGCACAGAGGCGAGATGTGGAGGTGGAATATCGTTGATGATGCGAAAATTCCTTTTGACACCAGAGAAAGAGGTGGAAATTTCAATCCAAAGGACCAGACTTTTTAGGACTACTTGCAAGACCAAGGACAGGGTATGCAAGGTCATTGTGGATAGTGGTAGCATGGATAATCTCGTTTCGACAGAGATGGTAGAGAAGCTGGAGCTGGAGACGACTGATCATCCAAGCCCATACAGAGTTTCGTGGCTACAGAAAGGACACCAGGTAATTGTCACTAAATAATGTTTAGTTGAATTCAAGATAGGGGGATATAATGATAAGATCTTGTGTGATTTCATTTCTATGGATGTATGTCATCTATTGTTGGGTAAGCCATGGAAATATGACAGAAATGTGATTCATGATGGGAGACTGAACACATACACCCTGGAGAAGAATGGGAGGACACACATGCTGCTTCCAATAAAAGATAAGGAGGTGAAGACGGAAGTAAGAAACATAGTACTTCTCATGAGTGGGAAGGAACTTCTTACAGAGGTTAAGAAGAAGGAGGATCCACAGTTCATTGTGGTTAGAAAGCCTAGAATTGTGTTGACTAGAACAAGGGTAGATGATTTACCAGATGAGATTTAGGAACTGCTGGAAGAGTTCGCTGACATTGGAGTGGATGAATTACCTCGTTCGTTGCCACCGTCCAGGAGTGTGAGCCATCATATTGATCTCATACCAGGGGCTATTTTGCAAAACAAATCCAAGTACAGATTGACGCCACAAGAGAATGAAGAGGTTAAGAGGCAAGTCCAAGAGTTATTGGACAAAGGATTAGTCAGGGAAAGATTGAGTCCATGTGTTGTTCCAACAATACTCAGTCCGAAGAAAGATGAAGGCTGAAGGATGTGTATCGACTCGAGGGAGATTAATAAGATAACCATCAGGTACAGATTTCCATTACTGAGGATGGATGATCTGATGGATTGTTGAAGTGGAGAAAAATACTTTTCAAAGATTGATTTGAAAAGCGGTTATCACCAAATCCGCATGAGAGAAGGTGATGAATGGAAGACAACATTCAAAACAAACGAGGGGTTGTATGAATGGCTTGTTATGCCATTTGGATTAACAAATGTTCCAAGTACCTTTATGAGGTTGATGAATGAAGTCCTGAAGGATTTCATCGGGAAATTTGTCATTGTGTATTTGGATGACATACTGGTTTTCAGTAAAATAGCAGCGAAGCATTTGAAGCATTTGGCTACAGTGATGCAGAAGTTACAGTAGGAGAAGTTGTTGATAAACATGAAGAAGTCCTCATTCATGAAGACAGAACTCATTTACTTGGGGCTTGTTATTTCGGCAAATGAGTTGAGGATGGATCCAGATAAGGTGGAGGTAATCAAGAATTGGCCATCACTGAGGAATGTATTCAAGGAGAGAAGTTTTCACGGGTTAGCTAGTTTCTACTAGAAGTTCATAAGGAATTTCAATGGAATTAGCACAGCGACGATGGATACAGTGAAGAAAAGACACAAATATTTTCACTGGACTGAAGAGGCTGAGAAGAGTTTTACTCTTTTGAAGAGGAAGATCACAGAACAACCAGTTTTGGTGTTGCCGGATTTCCGAAAAACGTTTTAGGTGAAATGCGATGCAAGTGGATTTGTAATCAAGGTAGTTTTAAGTCAAGAAGACAGGCCGGTAGCATACTTCAGCGAGAAGATGAATGAAGTGAAAGTGATGTACTCCACTTATGACAAGGATTTTTATGCTATCATCCAAGCATTAAAGAAATGGAGGCATTACTTGATCCTGAAAGAGTTTGTTTTGTACAGTGACAATCATGCACTGCAGTTTGTGACTCAATAGGAGAAGTTGAATTAGAGACATGTCAAATGGGTTGAGTATATGCAGAATTTCACTTTTGTGATTAAACATATTTCTGGTACTGCTAACAAAGTGGTTGATGCTTTGAGAAAGAAATGTTTGTTTCTGCAAGAATTCAAAGTCAAAACGTTGAGTTTTGATGATCTCAGGGACATGTACACTGATGATCTAGATTTTAAGGAAGCGTATGAAGCAGCTGAGAATTCAATTCTCCGGGATAGAAGCCCTTGGACAGACTATATGATCCAGGAAGGATTACTATTTAGAGGAAATCAACTGTGCATTCTGAAATGCTCCATGAGGGAAAACTTATTGAAGGAGAAACACAATGGAGGATTGGCAGGGCACTTTGGTCATGACAAGACATTCGTGAAGTTGAATGAATCATATTTTTGGCCGGAAATGTGAGCAGATTTCAAGTGATTCATGGAGAGATGTAGAATTTTCCAGCATTCGAAGGGAAGGAAGAAGAATGCGGGGTTTTATCAACCATTGCCCATACCAAAAAGGCCGCGGGATGCAATTAGCATGGATTTTGTATTGGGGTTGCCAAGAACACAAAGAGGTGTTGATTCAAGATTCATGGTGGTGGATAGATTTTCCAAGATGGCGCACTTCATTCCATGCCAAAAGATCAATGATGCAACTCACATTGTGAATATGTTTTTCAAAGAGGTCATTCAACTTCATGGATTTCCGAGGAGTATAGTTTCGGATCGAGATACGAAATTCATAGGGCATTTTTGGAGGACCTTATGGAAGAAGCTGGGAACTAACTTGACATTTAGTTTGGCTTATCATCCTCAGACGAATGGACAGATGGAGGTGGTAAACAGAAGTTTGGGATACTTGCTGAGAAGCTTGGTGACAGAACACCACAACTAGTGGGACAACATATTACCACAGGCAGAGTTTGCTTATAATGACTCAGTAAACAGGAGCATAGGGCAGAGTCCATTTTAGGTTGTTTATGGCATGCAGCCTAGAGGAATTTCTAAGCTGAGGGATTCAGAACAGACTGCTACTAGGAGCGCTAGTGTAGAATAATTCACCCGGCTGTGAAGTTCCTTCATCACCTCTGTGAATTATTCTNAGTCCATTTTAGGTTGTTTATGGCATGCAGCCTAGAGGAATTTCTAAGCTGAGGGATTCAGAACAGACTGCTACTAGGAGCGCTAGTGTAGAAGAATTCACAGAGGTGATGAAGGAACTTCACAGCCGGGTGAAGGAGCGGTTACAGAATTCAAGCCAAGAATATAAACGCAGAGCAGATCAGCATAGAAGACAACTTCAGTTTGAGGTTGGTGATGTGGTTCTGGCACATTTGAGAAGAGAAAGGTTCCTGAGAGGAACATATAATAAATTGAAGATGAAGAAAATTGGACCATGTAGGGACTTGAAGAAATTTGGGGCAAACGCTTATGAGATTGAATTACCCGATGGGATCGGAATTTCTCTGATATTCAATATCTTAGATTTGTACCCATATAGAGTTGAAGAAACATGGACTGGAAATGAGAAACCAATGATCTAGTGGTGAAAGCAGATGCTAGTTGCAGAGAATCCGCAGATGGAGTGCATACTGGATAAGAGAGTGAACAAGAGGACCAGGCGAAGGCAATACTTTCAGTATCTAGTCAAGTGGAAGAATCATCCAGTTGAAGATGCCAGCTAGGAGACTGAAGCAGATATCCAGAAGCATGGATAGACCGTGCAGGAGCTCATGGACAGGATCCCATGAAATTTTTCAAGTGAGGTAGTATGATGCAGAAGGATCTCCCACATTAAGCGAGCCGGCGCGAATGCAAGTGGACAGTTGGACGAATGCCATCAAAAATTTTGAAAATACCTTGGAAGTTGTTGCACAATCTTAAATGAGCCATTAAGATGAAGTGCACTTGTATATTGTAATCAGACCTTGAGCCTTTATCTCTCGTCCTTAGTAGGTAGGAGGCATTTAATATAGTTAAGGTAGGTAGATAGGATTTAATTCTATATTAGATTGTTTGAGAGCACAAGAGGGAAACGGGATATAGATGCCCTCATTGTGCATTGTAATATTATTCTGAGCATTGAGAAGGAGAGCATGTAGAGAGATGTGTAAGAACACCCATGTACAAATATTTGAATTAATAGAAGATTTTGATTCAAATTCATGGTTTCGTGTCTACTCTCTGTGTATTGATGCTGAATGATATGCTCATGAATGTTTTCTTCTTGTGATACATTTTCTTTATATGCTATGTATATGATTTCATGTTTGATTTTGAAGTCTAAAGGGAAGAAGGAATGAGTTTCAATTGTTTTTCTATCTGAGCTAGAGTTCCTGCAAGGAGTGCAGTTGAAGTTTTCGCAAGGAGTGCATTGACAGAGGGTTTATATAGAGGTAACTTTTGTTCTCATTCACCCAAAGTGCAGTTGTGCATAGGAGTTGTGTAAGGAGTGCGTAGGCTGAGTGAAGTTCAGGGTTGTGAACCTGAGTAAGAGCTGAAGGACTGCTGTTGCAGGTGTGCGCAGAGTCGAAAAGATTCAACACTTGGGAAGTTGTTGAATGTCTGCCACAAGGAGTGCGTGCAGGGTTCTCTGAAAGATTCAGAGTTGGAAAGGCTCAGGAGGTATAGGACCTTCGATTTATCACTAAGGGGAGGCACGAGAATTTTGTGCCATGGAGTGTTCAAACAGGCGTCCCAGTTTTGCACGCAAGAGGATGAGTTCCGTGGAGGAACATTTGGTCACTCGTAAAAGTTATCAGGAGGAAAGGATGGTCAGTATTCTCTGAGGAGGATTCGCGACATCTCATGAGTCGCCAGATCTAGCAGAGGTGCAGGGGATATATGACAGAGTAATTCATAGGTTTGAATCTTAGGAGGGGTGAGCCATTCATCTGAGTCACGAGGACCGTAGGATTCATACGTGGGATTGTGCATCGGGGTTTCGTGGCATGAAGTCCCGTAAGTATAGCATCAAGAATCATGAAATCGTGAAACGTGATATCCCAACAGTCAAAGAGATAGTGTGGACCATGAGGGTCAGAGTGGAAGATAGGTGGCACACCTTATCGGAGTTTCACAGTGAGAAGTATCGACACCTATGTATTAGGATTCACTATATTGCGAACCCTGAATTTCCAATGAGGTGAAGCGTTGAATAGTCAGTTCGCACGTGTGTCAGGGTTTCGGCACATCGGGAGCCGGAAGTCGGCGAAGCTATTGGTTTGATATCACGAGTGGTGAAATCGCGATAAGAAAAGTTCTAAAATAGAAGGGGAGGTCAACGCTAACTGTCGTCGAGACTCAGGAACTCGAGGGTGCAATGCTCGAACACTGACCTCATGAAATCACGAAGTCCAATCCTTTGAGTGCAAAGAGGGGATTGCATGAAAAGTTCTGTGGCTGTGGATTTCCTGGCAGGGAAATAGAAGAGCGTTATAGTTCTTCGGGCCAAGGAAGAAGAAAAGATCCTGAGCTGATGTAGGCCTTCTGACCTACGGGTTGTGAGGAAGGGTGTTGGCATCACAAATCATCCAAATTGAACCATATCATAGAATCCATACCAATAATTCCCTAAGAATTCACAACACAACAAGCAATAGTATCCATCAAGACAATCTTGTGACCATACCAGTGTCTAACTGACAAATCTAAGCCCATAGAATGCAGATCTAGAACTTGCCTCAGTCTTCAGGAGCTTGTCATTAGCTCAAGCACCAATATTCATCACTTTATCCACTGTACGCACCATGTCTTCATACAGCCCACATGTGTATGCACCCTGGCCTATTACATCCCACGTATACCTTAGAAAATAGGGTTTCTGAAGCTCCGAGAAATTTTCCATCAAGATCTCCGACATTGCTGAAACTTCGATTCATCCATGAGATCTTCCTCTTTCTTTCTTCCTTAGAATATATCTTCAATCATGCTCATGAGATCCACACCAAAGATGCTCTCACAATAATATCTCCATCAATACTCAACAAGTTAATCTCACATGAATCTCTCCATTGATCCACACAAAGGATCAATTGAAAGAGTTCATAGCTATCTTATTTATACTTTCATCCTCTAGGTCACTTAACCCATTTCTAGGTCACTTAACCTAATTTCCTTATTTTAGGGTTAACCACTTTCCATAAATAGAAATTTCTCCAATATTTATCATTTAAATATTCCTTCTTGATTTTGTCACCTTACTTTATCATTTAAATAATCATTCTTGATTTTTTCACTTTTCTTTATTATTTAAATAATCATTTCTTCTTTTAGGTCACTTTGACTTATTTGACCTTGGGGGCTTCAAGCCTTCATATGGGGGTCCTCCAACTTCGTAAAGACATAACTCTCAAACCGTGAGGCATTATGTGACAGTCCACATACCATCAGAAATGGCATGACAAGCACTATCCATCCAGTATAGTTTCACCAACAACTTCATTGATATTCATCTCATTATTCCACATACAAGCATGGGTCCTCCAACCATTCTTCTAAGATAACTCAATTCGCAAAGTATCCTCCCATGAGGGATTTCACCATAAGGGGACCACTTTAGAGTTCATACATTTGTGCACCTTATCAACCATGATAAGACTATAATGATTCATCTTTATCGATTGGTTTCCACTTGACATCTATCATTCTCATCAATGATAATTCATCATCAACAACCAATCTAGCCTATCAATCCATCACTTGACATTAATCAATGACATCAATCAATCAAATCGTTGGCATCAATGACAACATGCAAACCATAGACATAAATGACAACATGATCCAACAATCTCCCCCTTTGGCATTGATGGCAATACCAACATTGATGTTAACACCAATTACCTATTATTCATGTCAAACATGTAGACAAGGCATGATCTACATCAATAGTCAATGTGACTATCTCTCCCCATCAATAAACATCAATCACATCAATGTGATTAACCCTCCCCCTTTGACATCAATGGAAAAGGGTCATTCTCCTCTTGGGGTTGCTCCCCCTATTTGAGTGTCTTTGATCTTCATTTGAATGACCTCTCCCCTTTTGAACATGGGATATCACTATGATGTAATGTTGAATATACATCGAACAAACTCCCCCTGTGACCATCACTCCCCCGAGAATTATGCCTCTGTGCTCTTTCTTCAAATATAGGGCTCTTTTCTAGGTATGCATATGATAAATATCTCCTCCTAGAATCATGGGAAGAAGAATGACTCCCCCTAAGGGTATGTCTCCCCAATGTGCTACCATATAGCGATCCTTGGACCTATTTATGCATCAAAATCATCCCATAACAAGAATCATGAAGAAAAATATATGTCAAAAATGAAATAGAGAATCATGAACAAAATATCAACCAAGTACATCATGTGCCAAAATGTGCCCACCATGCACAACACCCATGTACATCAACCATGTACATCAACATCATGAAATGTGCCAAAGGATGTCATCCATGGAATGTATCAATCATATGCCTCTATCAACATGCCAACATGTGCATCTACCAATATGCCAACCATGTGCATCCACCAATATGGAAACCAATGTATCATATCACTCATGGTATGTTTCCATCATGAACCAAGTGCCACAATCATGTATCTCAAACAATATGCCATATATTTTTGTGCTAATCAAGTAGTACCAATGGTGTAGTATCATCAAGGATATGCCATATATGAGTGTACCAAAACTTGTACACCATTATGAACCAAGACCACAAAATGATGAATCCCATACATGTATGCCAATCAGCCTGCTTGTAGGCGCCTCTACTAGTGTACCAATCATTCATCGACTATAAATGTACAACATCATCGTCTCATCAAATTCACCAACTACATGTCTCAATATGTATCCCAAACACATGAAAAATGAATGCACCATGATATCCATCATCATAATATATATCAATGAAACTCACATATGTGTCAGCTATGTACCCCAATAGATTAGCATCAATCCATACTCATGGGTTAGTGCCATGCACCCAAGATTTATTTTTCATCATCACCCTACATGATCTAACATAGAACCATGAAAAAACTACAACAAACAATGTCAGAATCTACAATAAACAAAGTCATACAGAGATTCATACCATCACACCAAGATGCAACTTATGTGCATTGCCTTTTTCCCAATGCTTTACAACATATACATGGCCTGTTGCACAACATCTCATGTATGTATGCAACCTATACAAGGTTAGCCTACGTATGTATGTGACTGATACCACTGTCACCTATGTATGCTTAAGTAGATGACTTACTTGAGATTCCCTTCAATCTTTCATCCTATTATGGTTGTTTTGTCTTCTTCACCCACTTCTGTAGAGGTTTATGTTTCTTAGAACTTGAGCTCTTAGCATCCATCTTTTCAAATCTGTCTCCCTTTCTTACTTCATTTCTTATTCTAGCCATGCTATGTGAAGTCCTCATCATGTAATTTCATCTTGTGTTCCAACACTCCAGGGATTTGTGGCCAAATCCACTACAATTGTAGCATCTCACGGTGTTACAATGAACAACAATGTGTCCTACTTGATCACATATCCAACACCTCATAGTGTTATAAAATCTTCCATTATATCTCCTTTCATAGGATCTACACTCAAAATATTTGTGACCATATCCATTACATGAATAATAATTCCCATAAAAAATACTTTCATACCTTTGCTTTGGTGTCCCAAGAGTAGCTTCTTTATGTCTTCCTTTCTTTGTTCTTTTGAAATTTTCCATGCCTTGTGTAGATGGTTGTTTTGCAACATTGTCTTCCTTCTTTAATGGACTTACCTCATAATTCTTTGAGGTTCTTACTTCAGCATGTGTATCTTCTTCTTTGTATCCAAGACCTGATTTATCACATGATGATCTTTGAATTTCCAATATCTCATCCAAGATTCGTGAGCTATTCAAGAATTTGTTAGAATTTTCCACCTTCTTTCTAAGGTCAACAATTTCATCTTCTAACTTACAACATGACTCTTCCTTTTCATTTATTTGAATCTTCAGTAGTTTCTCTATTATTTTGGATTCTTCAATTTTGGTCTTGATATGGACAATAGTTTCAAAACTTTTGCTAATCTCATCATCTACATTCATATCTTCTTTCCCATTATTTAGTCTTTTGATATCTTCTTCCTTTTCTTCTAATTGAGTCTTATTTCTCTCTTCTTGTTCCTTGATCATTTCTTTTAACTTCAAAATTTGCCTTAGACTCCTCCTAAGAAACTTCTTAGTGTTATATGAAAGATAGGTATAGTCTATATAATAATGATCACTTCTATATCTATATAAACCCTCTTAAATTTCCTTTTGAAGTTTTAATAGATTTCCTTATATTCTTTTCATGGGATAGTTACCATCAAACTTTACACAAACTATTTCTACATCTTATTCTTCACTTGTAGAGAATAATTCATCATCATCATTGCAATCAAGGATTTTTGAGGGTTCTTTACCTTCATTTGAAATATGATGTAGACCCCTAACCCTCTGTCTGAGATCCACATAGGATCCTTCTAAATTCTCCTTGAGCTGAAGTGGCTCCCTCAGATCCCTATTGGAACCTCACGAATCCAATCCACAGGTCCTTCATGAAAAGCCTCCCTACACAAATTAACACCAGACATGAGCCTTACATCTCCATGCAACCACAACCGAGCCTTAGCGCAAGCACCTTTCATAACTCGTGAGTTCATGAGTTGAAGATCCTCGACTCCTCTTTCTACAAACGTCAATACCCGAGATGCACTATGGGTATAGCTCCTCCTTGTTAGCACATTCCACACATAACCACCATCTAGGACTCACTACTAGCACTACTCACAACTCGTGACTTCATGAGTTGGAGTGTTGAGCCCTCGTTCTCCTCCTCTGTGAATCCCCGAAACACGATAAGTCAACAATGGGTTAGGCGACGTGTGTCCACCAGCTGTCACCTGCTTCCACTTTTCTCTGGGTGCTTGTTATTATGCCACCTGTCAACCATGCACCCCCCACCTAATGGATGTGCTACATGTTAGTACGAGACCTCGGTGCTTGTCACTTCACGACTTCACAGTAAAAAATAAATTCTTTCAACCCCTGAACCCCTGATATGCGATACCACACATAGGTTCTGATCCAACGGTTATCCCTTGGCTTGGATCCAATGGTCTGGATCTCCTTCCCTGCTCCTCACAAATCATGACTTCACAAAGCCAAGAATTTGGTTTACCCTCCAAACTCACGAACCCTGAATTTGTGAAATGATCCAATGAAGTGGGTTGAAATGAGATCAACAAATCATATTGACCCTCAAATCTTGGGTGATGGGTTTCACTGGCCTCTAACCACCTTACAACTCTACAAGATACAATGACTCTCATAACTTTGACACTTCCTTCACGAAGACCTCTCATTGTCCATATGGCTCCTTTCTTGAGTGACCTCCCAGCGGTTAAACTCTATGTGCCTTCCTCCAGATCCGATGGCTATCGGTCCTTTGCACTAGATCTGATGGCCCATATATCTTTCTCTTCCTTGTGCAATTTCCTGCGTGCGTATGGATGTAGACTTCAATGACCCAGATTTTACCTCTCCATCTGATCTAACGGTAGCTGTGCTCTACCTTGAGCATGGCCTTCTTCCTTTGCCTTGGAAGATTTCTTTCTCCAAAAGGCCTCGGCCTTTGTCTCTATTGCGAAGCCTATAATCTTGGCTCCCACCTGTATTCTAAGAGGCGTTCCTCCTCCTGAGATTCTCAAACTCTGAACCCTCCAAAGGGTTTTTTTGGCCTCTGGGATTCCTTGCAGGGTCATTGCATGCAATTGTGCTATCTTCTCTGAGATTATCTATGGCTCTGACCTCAAAGTGTCGCTATCCCTTTCTCTCCTTGAAGGGATGTAAGTTCCCTCTTCTGCAACTTCTTTCTCAAACACGTTTTGCTAAGCCTACAGGGTGTTCAGTAACCATGTGAATGTATCCTTCTGTGACACTTCTCTTATCTCAGAACTCGAAAGAGAGTTCTTCTCAGTGCACTCCTTGCACTCGCTTGATGCCCTCCTGGCAGAGCTTCTACAAAATCTTCAGTGACTTTGTCTTCTCACTAAACTCAAAATAGAGTTCCTTTTTTACACCCTGTGCATCCACTCAATGCCCTCTTGGTAGAGTCTCACAAAATTCTTAGAAATTTTTGCCTTCCCTGTGCCCTCCTTTGCACAGTTATTCCTTCAAAGTGTTCAATAACCTTGAGGACTCCTCCTTGAGTCAATGACTTCCTCTGGTACACCCTCCTGACACATCTTTGTCTAAATTCTGCAAAATTTAGAAGTGCACTCTATGCACTGGCTTACAGAACCTGCAGTGTTTTGTCATGCAACCTCTTGCATGAAGCCACAAAGAACCAGAACTGGAATCAAAGAACCCAACAAACATTGACTTCTGTCTATAGCCTACAAATGCAAACTAACACACATCTACAACATATCATAAATGCATAAAGAAATTCATGAACAAACACAGAATAACATGCAAGAAAAACTTCTCTGATTGTATGAAATGTCTCTTTACAATGTGAGCCCGCACTGCAACAAAGTCATAGCTTCTTCTCTTCTCTAACCTATTCTCTCTTCTTCTCTTCTTCTTTTGTAAAGGATCTTTTAACAAAAGGGTCTCCTCAAGCTCTTCCCTCCATCTCACCAACTCTCATAAATTTACATTCAATTACATTGAATGGTTGTCTAGTCTGAATCAGATCTGGATCTCAAACTTACAACCATTTAGGGAAACCTTTATCTAAATCCTACGCACATGTATGGATTTTGGCTCTACTAGCCTTACAACATTTAATACAATTTTCAAATTTTGAAAAAAAATGAGAAGGTTTGGCCTCTCTCCTCCATTGAATGCACGCTTGATGTGTTAGCTGGCTGGCGCATAGCTGGCTTGAAGTGATGCTCCTGCATCATACTCCTCTGTTGTGAAAATTTCATGAGCTCCTGCTCATGAGCTTCCCAGCATTGTTATTGAAATCCACCTCGATCCCAAACAGTTTTTTGGAGCGGTCCATCCGCTCCACTGCTTCGTTGTTGTTGTTACATTTGTTGCCCTACTGCTATGGTAGGTTCTCCTCTGCACAGTTCCTCCTCACTGGCAGTTTCTGTTGCTGACCTCGACATCATCCTTTTGATTCCCTCAATTACCTTGTGTAGCTGATCTAGTGGCTGGCTCTCTTTATGCAGTCTCCTTGGCTGCACTTCTTCATCCTTATCAATGGGTAGATCAACTAGATCCCCCATGCTATTTTCTTCCTCTGTGGCCTTAGCTTGCCACTCTGCTGAAAAATTCAGTTATGCATTCTTATCACTGAGTCCCTTCTCAGCTTCCTCTTCTGACAGCTTGACTGTTAGCTCTCCTATTAGCACATCTCCATCTTCCTCCAGCTGCTTCCTAGACTAGAATTTTGTTTCATATCCTACTGCATGCCTCAACACTGTAATCATCATCTGTTCAGCTCCCTGGCTGAAATTTCTGAGCAATTCCTCGAAATGCTCCTCTACTAACATCTGCATGACTGTCTTCTCATGGAAATCATCTACCGGTTCTGGGTTGTTCGACCAATCCTCCAACATTTCTAGCTCCATCTCCAAAGAAGTGAGCATCTTATCTGCATGCTCTTCTTATGCTACAACTTCCAATGTTTTAGCTATCCCTTGTTCAGCCTCTGGACTGAAAATTTTGAGCATTTATGTTGAATGCTCCTCTTCCTCAGTTGGGTCAAGTTCTGATGTTTGTCCCATTTCTTCTTCTTCTTGGGTAGCTTCTGACATTTTCTCCTTCGTCATGACAGTCACCACTAGCTGTCTTTATGTTGTTGTTGCAATGGCAACACACACGCTGGCCTCAAATGGGCTATATGGCAGGAATACCTTTATCCCTCCAATCATTAGAATACTCTTATGATCTTCCTTCTCTATCAGCTGTCCTTACTGATATGAACTCACCTCTGAGCTAATATTCTATGTCAGCTCCTCTCACCGATAAAAACTCATCCCTGAGTTCATGAGACTTTCAGATAGTCTCATCTGCTCTCCCTTTCCCACCTGGCAATATGGGATTTCCTCTCTACCCTCCTGGAAGTCTATGAGATCAATCTATCCCATCTCCATAAACACTCCTTGGTGACATGAACTCACTTTTAAGCTCCTGATACTTTCAAACAGTCTCATCTCCTTCTCCTTGCCCACTTGGAAGATTGGGAATTTTCTGTTGCCTACTTGGAAGATTGGGAATTTTCTATTGCCCACTTGGAAGTCTATGAGATCCTCTAGCGATCTCATCTCAGTCTTAACGTCACTAATATTTCTCCCAGTATCTATTTCACAAGTGTGAACCACTCCTTCTCTGTCACCGAGGCTTCTAATACACCTCAGACATTCCTTTAGCAGTCTCCACTGCCTTCAGAAAAATAAATATTGAACTGACCACTTTACCCTTCTCTTTATGGGCCATTCATATACCCAATGTGACTTTGCATCCTGCTGCATCCGCAGTGCAAGATCTTCCATTCTTTCCCTTATCTCAATGATATCTTCATCCATCTCCTCTTTTCTCTACTACTGGTGGTTCTTCATTCCACCACGTCCATGGCCTTCAGTAGCCATCTTCTTGTTCCTGTCTGCCCTCCTGGCAAACTTGTTGCTATCACTCTGCAACTGTGAGTTCTTCCATCCTTTCCTACAATCCTCCTGACTGTCTATTGACTGTTAAGCACCTTGCAACAATCATCACAGAGATTCAACACTCTGTCTTCCTTTTCCTCTGGCTCCTTCTGCCTACAATATATAGACAAAATCAAGCTCTGATACCACTTGATGGTATCAAACTGTATCCCTTCATAGCTCCCCTCTTTCTTGTGATATGTAAACAAAAAATCTATTGGCTCTGATACCACTTGATGCATACCCCAGACCCTCTGTCCGAGATCCACACAGGATAGTTCTAAATTATCCTCGAGCCAAAGCGGCTCCCTCGGATACCTATTGGAACCTCACAAATTTGATCCACAGGTCCTTCGTGAAAACCCACCCTGTGCAACTTAACACCAGACATGACCCTTATGTCTCCATGCGACCACAACCGGGCCTTATTGCAAGCTCCTTTCGCAACTCACGAGTTCGTGAGTCAAAGATCCTCGACTCCTCTTTCTCCAAATGCCAGTACTCGATATGCACTATGGGTATGGCTCCTCCTTGTTATTTCCTTCCACACATAACCACTAGCTAGGACTAAGTTCTATCACTACTCGCAACTCGCGAATTCACGAGTTGGAGTGTTGAGCCCTCGTGTTCCTCCTCTGTGAATCCACAAAACATGATAAGTCAACAATGGGTTGACTCCTTCCCAGGCAAAATGTGTCCACCACCTGTCACCCGCTTCCACTTTTCTCTGGGTGCTTGTTGTTACACCACCTGTCAATCATGCGACTCCCACCTAATGAATGTGCTACATGTTTGTATGAGCCCTCTATGCTTGGAACTTTGCGACTTCACAGTTGAAAAGACATTTCAACCCTTGAACCCCTGATATGCGATACCACGTGGAGGTTTTGATCCAACAGTTCTCTCGTGGTTTGGATCCAACGGTCTGGATCTCCTTCCCTTCTCCTCACAACTCGAGACTTCGCGAAGCCAAGAATTTGGTCTTCCCTCCAAACTCATGAACCCCGAATTTGTGAAATGATCCAACGACATGGGTTGAAACTAGATCAATGGCTCATATTGACCCTCGAATCCTGGGTGATGGGTTTCACTGGCCTCTAACCACCTTGCAACTCTGCAAGATCCAACAACTCTTGCAACTTTGACACTTCTTTCATGAAGGCATATCACCGTCCATACGGCTCCTTTTCTGGGTGACCTCCCAGAGGTTAAACTCTGTGTGCCTTCCTCCGGATCTAATGGCTATCGGTCCTTTGCACTAGATCTAACCACCCATATCTCTTTCTCTTCGTTGTGCACTTTCCTGCATGTGTCTGGATGTAGTCTTCAATGAAGAAAATCTCGCATCTCCTACTAATCTAATGGTATCTATGCTCTACCCTGAGCATGGCCTTCTTCCTTTCTCTTGGAATATTTCTTTCTCCAAAAGGCCTCGGCCTTTGTCTCTGCTACGAAGCCTGTAACCTTGGCTCCCACCTGTATTCTAAGAGGCATTCCTCCTCCTGAGATTCTCAAACTCTGAACCCTCCAAAGGGTTTTCTTTGCCTCTACAATTCCTTGCAGGGTCCTTGCGCATAATTGTGATATCTTCTCTGAGATTATCTATGGCTCTGACCTCAAAGTGTCTCTGTCCCTTTCTCTCCTTGAAGGGATGTAACTTCCCTCTTCTGCAACTTCCTTCTCATGCACATTTTTCTGAGCCTACAGGGTATTCAGTAACCCTGTGAATGTCTCCTCATATGACACTTCTCTTATCTCATAACTCGAAAGAGATTTCTTCTCGATGAACTCCTTGCACTCACTCGATGCCCTCTTGGAAAAGCTTCTACATAATCTTTAGTGACTCTTTATTCTCACTGAACTTGAAATAGAGTTCCTTCTGTACACCCTGTGCATCCACTCAATGCCCTCTTGGCCGAGTCTCACAGAATTCTCAGAAAATTTTTTCTTCCCTGTGCGCTCCTCTACACAGTTCTTCCTTCAAGGTTTTCAACAACCTTGAGGCCTCCTCCTTAAGTCAATGACTTCCTTTGGTGCACTGTCCTGGCACATATTTTTCTAAATTCCACAGAATTCAGAAGTGCACTCTATGCACTAGCTTACAGAACCCGCAGCGTTCTGTCATGCAACCTCTTGCATGAAGCCACAAAGAACCAAACCTAGAATCAAAGAACCCAACAGACAATGACTTTTGTCTGTAACCTACAAATGAAAACTAACACACATATACAACATATCATAAATGCATAACGACATTCATCAACAAACACAGAATAACATGCAGGAAAAACTGCTCTGATTGTATTAATATGAAATGCCTCTTTACAATGTGAGCCTAGACTACAACAAAGTCATGGCTTCTTCTCTTCTCTAACCTATTCTCTCTTCTTCTCTTCCAACTCTACTGACTAATATCTACAGATACAAAGGATCTTTTTACAAAAGGGGCTCCTCAAGCTCTTCCCTCCATCTCACCAACTCTCATTAATTTACATTCAATTACATTGAATGGTTGTCTAGTCCGAATCAGATCTAGATCTCATCCTTAAAACCATTTAAGGCAACCTTTATCTAAAGCCTGCTTACATGCATGGCTTTTGGCTCTACCAGCGTTACAACATTTAATAAAATTTTGAAATTTTGAAAAAAAATGAGAAGGTTGTGCCTCTCTCATCCATTGAATGCACACTTGATGTGTTGGTTGGCCGACGTGTAGTTGGCTTGGAGCGATGCTCCTACATCAAAATATCTTCACTATTTTCCTTTTTTCCAATACCAACACATAATTATTTACCTTCATTTGAAATGTATTCAGGATCTACCTTTGTGCTATCATCACTTGATTCTTTATATTCACTTGAAATGTTTTCAAAATCACATTTAGAAATAATTCATTCAAGATTTTTTGGAGATTCTTTACCTTTGATAATATTGATGGAGTGGTATTCAACATCTTCCTTCTCCTTCTTTCTTTGATATGTCTCCTCTAGCTTTAGCCAAAGATCCTTGGAGGAAGTGTTGTTAAGCCCTAATATTGGATCATTACCCCTTAATTGGGGCATATTAGATTAGTAATTCTATTTTATTTATGTCGGCTTTATTCCATTAGTTGTAATTATACCTCCTAGCCTCCTATATATACCAAGGAGACATTTTCATTTGGAATCATCTTGTACTTGAAAATTTAAGTGGGGTAAAAGGAGGTTGCCCCCTCGAAGAGGGTTATTATCTGAAATTATCTATTTTTGAAGGCATTGAGTACTTTTTCTAAGGTTTTTCTATGCTATATTGATATTTGATTCTTAACATATGGTATGAGAGCTCAAGGTCTTGGGGTTTCGATGCTACATCTGAGACACCTTGTAATTTTTGCTATAACTTTTTTTATAAAAAAATTTAGAAGGAACGTCTTGGAGAATATTTAGTATATGAATCAAGGTACGTTGGGTTAAAATTTCAGCTTCTGAACCCTTATACTTCCGGAGATACAGTCTGTACAAGATAGGGTTCTAGAATCATCATGAACTGAGTCATTGCAGAATTTTCACTATAAAAAAATTTCTGTAATGTTTCAGATCCTAACCATCGTAGGATATTAACATAAATTAGTAAGGTATCCATGGTAACAGGGGTATCTGACTAGTCCTATTGACTAGTCTCAAGAAGGTGTTCCAGGTAAAACAATCATAACTTCTTCCTAGAGTATCAAATTTGAGTGGGACCAGTTTCATTGGATCATGGACAACCTGTAGTATTTATGGTACGATTTTTAAAATTAATATAAAGTATTTTTTGCAGGGCACGCTATACACGTGAGATCTCCTGGAGAGGCCAAAAAGCGGCAAGTTTTGGGAAAGTTACCATAAATTCCACTTGGCACATCCAATTTTGATCAGACCTGTGACATTGCAGAGAATAAATATCAAAGACCTACATAAAATAAAGTTTCAAACCCAAAATGGCTGAAACTTGGGAGATACAAAAAAAAAAATATTGTCTAGCAGAACCACCTCAAAATCAAGGTTCAAAAGTGATACTTGGCCAACATGCCACCCAAAAAGAGAACTTCTACACCAAATAATCCTCCAGACAATCCTAATTGGAATCTTGATTAACGTGAAGAAATGCATAGGGACATAAATGATTTACAAAAGAAGATAGTAACAAATGATGAAATACAAGAGATGGAAGCTAAGTTGGAGGCAAAGATGGATGTCTTAAAAGAGGAGATCATGGAAGTATTGAAAATTTTTATAACAGAGAAGACACCTGAAAGTGAAAATGCATCCCATGAAATTCATGATGAGGACACAAGGAAGGTGAATCAAGAATGGAGAAACTCCAACTTTGGGTTGAAGACCAACCATGTTCCTAAGATCAATATGAGGAAGTTTGATGGAAAGGACCCAATCACATGGATACTTCAGATGGAACAATTCTTTGATCTACATAATGTGCCACATACAAAAAAGGTACGAATTGCTTCTTTATATTTAGAACTTAATCAATTTGTATGGTATCGATGGATTTGTTCTTGCAATCGCTTGTCAATTGGACAATGTTCACGAAAGAAATTAGAGCACAGTATGAGGATACAAGGATCAATACCTTCTTTAGACAATTGATAAATCTCAAGCAAAAGGGTTCAGTTACCGAGCACATTGAGAACTTCCAAAGATTGAATATAAAGGTAACTGATATTGCAGATGAGCACTTGATTGATGTATTCATAAGAACTTTAAAGGATAACATTCAACATGATGTTCGCCTTTGGGAACCCAAATCATTGGAGAATGCATTTAAGGTGGCAAGAAATTTCAAAAGTAAAAATATGGCTATCGCTACTAGAAGGACCAATCCTAACATCTATAGAGAGAACAATGCTCCTTCTTCTAAAACACCTCAACCTACAAGGTTGACACCTCAACAATTGGAGGAAATAAAAGAAAAAGGTTTATGCTTTAATTGTGACAGAAAGTACAGTAAGGGACATAAGTGTGGTGAGAAGAAATTATTCTACATAGATTGTGAAGAGGAAGAAGAACAAGAACAAGAACCATCTCAATATGAAAATGTAGAAGCGATTTCATCTAAAGAGTTGACTCCCACAATATCGTGTAATGCATTGGCTGGAATTAGCACTCCTCAAACCCTCAAGATCAAAAGATACATCAAAAAGAAAAGAGTAATAGTCCTAATTGATTCTGGCAGTAATCATAATTTCATTCACTATAAATTAGCCAAAGAACTCAATTTCTTTGTATATCCAGCGCCATAGTTTCAAGTAATGATTGTAGATGGAGAACTATCAATTGCTTAGGAAAATGCAATAAGATCAATCTTTCTATGGGGGAATATGTAATGAATAGTCCAATGATTGATATACCCATGGGTGGTGCAGATGTTGCACTAGGAATCCAATGGTTACAATCATTAGGAACAATGGCTTTTAATTTTCAAGAACTTTTCATGAAATTTTCATTGGAAGGAAAAGAAATTGAGTTAAGAGGTATCACAGGGAAACTTGGTAAGGTGATAAGCTCTAATGGAATGACAAAATTATTGAAAAAGGGGCATCAAGGTGTTATTTCACAACTATGCTCTCTAGATGTTCAAAAATCTAAGCCATATATTCCTCAAGATCTCCAAGGGATCATTGATAAGCATTCCAAACTATTTGAAGATATTCCCAAAGGTCTTCCACCCACTCGAAATAATGATCATGAAATTCACCTAATTCCTGGGAGTGTTCCTCCTAACATTAGGCCATACAGATACCCTTACACCCAGAAGAGTGAAATTCAGTGCATGGTTGAAGAAATGTTAGAGGCTGACATTATTAGACCTAGCCAAAGTTCTTACTCTGCACCAGTGGTAATGGTATTCAAGAAAGATAACTCATGGCGTATGTGTCCAGATTATAGAGAGCTCAACAAGATCACTATTAAAGATAAGTTTCCCATTCCTTTCATTGATGAATTGTTAGATGAACTACATGGAGCAATCTATTTCACAAAATTGGATCTCCATTCAGGGTATCATCAGATCATAATGAAAGAAGAATATATCCCCAAAAAAACATTTTGAACTCATGAAGGCCATTATGAATTTTTGGTCATGCCTTTTGGCCTTACAAATGCACCTTCCACATTCCAAGGTATATATAGCAAGTCTTGGGAGGATCATGTGCGACATGTTGACAAGGTGATATAACTACTAAAGGAGAAACAACTATATGCCAAACCATCCAAATGTTTCTTTGGAGTA